>AFRA01000238.1:0-38656 GCA_000223055.1 Claviceps fusiformis PRL 1980
TAATTAATATTTAAATAAAAGGCTTAATATATATAGAATATTAATAATAAGGATAATAGTAGGATAACACCTATAAGCTTAAGGGAGCTAACTAAGAGATTTATAATTAATATTTAGAATATAATTAGCTAGCTAATTTAGGATTTTTATTTAGGTTTTTATTTTAGGTTTTATTATATTAATACTAAGCGCTAAATTAGAACTAGCTAGGATATATAGTTTTACTTAGTAGGGTATATTACTTACACTTTAATAGTTATTATTATAACCTAACTATTTATTAACTATCTTATAGCTAAGGACTAGTATAGTAAGGGACTATATAATAAATTTAAGCTAAAGGCTTAGATCCTTAGTAGAATAGGAGAGAAGCATATAAAGAGTATATAAGGAGTATATAAGGTAACCTACCTTACCTAAAGGGCAAACCCTATAAGCATACATTATATATAAACTAGACACATAGTGGAGGGGGATAGTAACCTTTCCCTCCCCCTTATGGATAATAATAACTTTATCAACACTAGATTGCAGTTACTATCTAGGCTAGTCCATAACAACTATAAAAGATTTCTTTAATATAAAGGTATATTAATATTAAAAAAGAGGGGGTAATATTATAAGCTATAGGCTTAAAACTATAAAATAATAATAGTTTAACCTTATATAAAGTAAACTTATTATAAATTAAAATAAAGAAAATCTATAATAATATATTTAAAGTATATAATATTATTATAATAATTTTTATTATAGAATCTATAATAATTTATATAAAGTATTACTTATATTAATTATAAAACTCATAAAGTTTTTTATAATAAATATAATAACTAATAAAAAAACCTAAATAAATAAAATAAAGAAGTACAAAGTATAGAAAAAGAAATAAAACTTTAGAAAGTTTATTCTTATTCTCTAGCTTTCTTATTCTTTTCTAGTCCTTATAAATAGAAGTAGAGTTCCGACCTACACATTGTCTATTTCCGTGCCGTAACAATCCCCACCAGCTCTAGGGTAGGGAATTAGGCTGGAAACGTTGCGTGGCCCCGCTGAAGCCTTGGCAGCAAGCTCGGAGCCAAACACGGCACGAGCTGGGGCCAGACCCATTTCATCGATGATCAAGTCAGTCAAGTCAAGTACGCCCAAGTACCAAAAAAACCAAAGCTCCCTTCAGCTCTCTCGTCACCATTTCCACCTCTGGCCTCTGAAACAGTCCCGAGTCGCCTAGAGAGACGTATCGCTTCAAAACTAGTACAACCCATCTCCTTCGGATTCCATCACTCCGCGACAACCATGGGTTCAGATCCTCAGTACGCAAAGTGGCCATTGCTGCCGCTGTCCCAGCACGTCTTCACCCTCACAAATGGCTACGCCTCAAAAACCGTACAACAAGCGGCCATCAAATCCCTACAGGATGCCATAACCGAAGACAAGATGGCGCCTTTCTATAGATACCTTGCACACCCCATCGACGGAATCCTGAATGCTGTCGGTGAAGGTACCGCCTCCGCACCCGGCAAGCCATTGAGTCGGAAATCGAGCTTGGTCGGCATGGTTGCCTCAAAGGCTTCAACTATGAGCATGACTCTTCCATGGGACGAGGCCCTGTATCAGAAGTTAAAGGCGGAGAATGACGAGGAGCTTGCCGGTTTTCAGAAGGAGGAAGACGAGGCCGTTGAGCAGGCTGGCGATACCGAGATCCTGGCCGCCAAGGGCAAAAGGGCAGATTTTTGGGCTCGCGTCGGCGACAAGGTATATGGTGTTTTTTTTTTTCCCTTTCTAGCTTTTGGTGACTCTGAAATCGAGATACCGATCCGGGAGAAATAGATTCACTAATAGAGAGGGTCAATCACAACAGGACAAGGCAATCGCTGTCTACGAGGACGTTTTTGAAAAGACGGGTATCCTGGGCACCAAGATTGACATTGTGCTCGCCATAATACGCATGTGTCTATTCTACGGGGACAAGGTGCTAGTCAAGAAACATATTGAGCGAGTCAAGACGTTGGTTGAATCCGGTGGTGACTGGGACCGACGAAACCGCCTCAAGGCATATGAGGGCATACACCTCCTCACCGTCCGATCATACAACCTTGCCGCACCGTTATTGCTCGATTCCCTGTCTACGTTCACCAGCTACGAGCTCTGCACATATTCCAACTTGGTGGTGTACTCTGTTTTGGCCGGTTCTGTATCGCTGAAGCGAGTCGACTTCAAGTCCAAGGTTGTCGACGCGCCAGAAATCAAAGCAATCATGGGCGACGGCCAAGACAAGCTGTTGGCTCTGAGTGGTGCTCTGAGCGCTGGTCCTGGCGCCGATGATAGTATTAACGAGAAGGCACCACAGGCGGCCACGACCCATGCTGTCAACTTGACAACCTTGGGATCAAGTACCGAGCAGCCTGAAGCTGAAATGGCCGTTGACTTTAGTCCCTTGGCTTTGCTCGTAAGCAGTCTTTACAATGGCAACTACAAGACGTTCTTCCAGTCCTTGGCCGATGTCGAAGAGCAGTTCCTCAACCAGGATCGCTATCTGCACGAGCACAAGAGCTGGTTTATTCGTGAGATGCGATTGCGTGCATACCAGCAACTACTCCAGAGTTACCGGGTTGTGGGGCTAGAGAGCATGGCCAACGATTTTGGGGTCACTGTTGACTTTTTGGATCGGTAGGTTACCCAGAAAGGGGGGGGGGGGGGGCAGGCAAGAAAAGAGAAGAAAAGAGAGAAAAAGACCCGTCTTGGGGACAAGGTCTAGGATAACGCTAATGTGCCATAATAGTGACCTCGCCCGCTTCATTGCCGCCGGGCGCATCCCCTGCACAATCGATCGAGTTACGGGCAAGGGCGTCATTGAAACCAATCGACCCGACGACAAGAACAAGCAGTACCAGGACGTGGTCCGCCAAGGAGATCAACTGATTACAAAACTGCAAAAGTACGGCCAGGCTGTGCGGCTGAGGGGCAGCGAGCGAGCGTAGAATATGTTGCTGAAAGGGTTGAAGTAGATGCAGGCAGACAGAAATAGAATGAGGATTTGACACCACGGCAAAGCCTTGTTCGCCATTCATTGGCAAAGCAAAAAAAATGAATTGTAATGAAAGGAAGAAAAAATAATAGAAAAGAAGAGAAAAAGTGCGACACATTTGGGCTGTAAAGAAAGACAGAGGCAGCAAAATTCCCTCCCCTCTGGTCGATCTCTTTGCTCGCTCATCCCCATCCCCACTGCGTGTGGTGTGCGTGGGACAGAATGGACCGGGTAGAGGGAAACCAAGGGACGCGATGTCCCCTGTCCGGTGCTGTATTACTCGACATTTTGGTAAAAGGGAGTAATAAGTCCACCCATGTTTCCACAAAGACACCAGTATCGATGAAAGGGAATAATAAGTCAATCCATGTTTTTACAACGCCACCAGTACTAAAAATGTCTTTCTTAAGGAAAAGTAAATAAGTAAGGGGGGGGGGGAGATAATGATCTCAAGATATATTTTTTACAATACTACTGCCACTTGAAGCATCTATTCTAAGCACACGTGAAAATTGGCTAAAGGGGAGAGAGAAGGAAAAACTGGAGCAATCATTTTGAAATATAATTCTATTATGCTACTAGTACTAAAGTGTCTTTTTTTTTTTAAACAACAAGTAGACGCGGG
Organism: Claviceps fusiformis PRL 1980; assembly: GCA_000223055.1. Taxonomy (NCBI): domain Eukaryota; kingdom Fungi; phylum Ascomycota; class Sordariomycetes; order Hypocreales; family Clavicipitaceae; genus Claviceps; species Claviceps fusiformis. The sequence goes on from AFRA01000238.1 coordinate 3,654, forward strand.
GGGGGGGGGCGGAAGAAAGAAACAAGCGAGAGGGGATAATAAAATTTGAAATATAATTCTATTATGCTACTTAAGAACAAGTAAAAGCGGCGGAGAAAGTAAAAAGGAAGGAGAAGAGGGAATAATTTTTTTAAGACAAATTTTATAATACCACCAGACCAGTACTAAATTCTTATTTTTTTTTTCCAAGGAAAAGTAAAAAGAGGACAGGAAAAAAAGTACATACGGACTTGTTTCGTAAGGATGGATTCTCCCCGACACCCCACCCACGTTACAAGGCCTGTATCTTTCCTTTATCCCCATGGCGAGGAGTCCCCGTGGACATGTCAAGACCTTATTGATACATCACGAATGGAGATAAACGACGCTGGGCCATGGGTCATGTATTATGGATCATGGGACTCGTGGCGTGAGTGGGGAGAAAGCGTATCAAGTCTATATTGCGTGTGTCTCTTTTTTTTTTAGTTGATATGTCCCTTGCCTGTCTGGTCTTTTCTCGTGCGGCATCTGCCCTCTAGATCTAGCAGGACAGATGCAGGCACCAAAACATATGTCTCTATATGCGTGTATACAAAACGGGTTGTATAGAGGAGGGAAGTCAGCCAGAGAGGAAAAAAGAAACAGAGGGAAAAAAAATACTTAAAAAAACTTTCTATGCCGTTTCTAAAACGCCGGGATATTGTATGTTTTCATGGTTTATACTGTATGAAGCAAATCATGCGTTCCACCCGGTCCTTTCGTTTCGTGGCGTCCAACGCAACTACCGTTTTGTGACGACTTCCACTACACCCACCATTCCCTTTCACCTGTACTTGTTCATGAAGTCCTGGTGAAACTTGACCACACCGGCAATCCACTCGGTACCAGGAGCCAGAAAGGTGGTTCGGAAGTGCAGCGTGCCTTCCTTTTGACCGAATCCGGAGCCAGCAACAACGCACACACCGGTGGCCTCGAGCATCTTCATGCAGTAAAACTCGTCGGGCTTGCGCTTCTCGGCGGCAGCGGCCTCGAGAGCCTTCTGGGGAAGTTGAATGGTGGGGAAGAGATACATGGAGCCCTGGGGCTCAGCACACTCGACACCCTCCATCTGACCGAATGCCTTGTGCAGGGCGGTGGCACGCTCGCGGAGACCGTCGAAAATGCCAGAGTACTCCTGTTGGTAGAGCTCATACGACGGCTCTCCCTGCTTGGGCGGGTTCACCATGAGCTCGACGAGGCACTGGCCAATGACGGGAGCGCAGAGCATGATGGAGACGAACTTGTATATCTCGGCCTCGACTTCGGGGCTGAAGCCGACCAGCTCAAAGTAACCACCTCGATGGCCACACTCGCCCACCATGCCTTTGGAGACACTGTGCAGCGAAGCGAGCTCAACACCGTCATACAGGCCAGGATTCTCCTGTTGCATCTTGCGCAAAACACCCTTGAAGCTGTGGAATTGGCCGACGAAGACGTTGGTTTGGTACACCTCATCGGCTATGATGACGAGATTTTCCTGCTTGGCAAAGTCGATGACTGAACGGACATCCTTTTCTGACAAAGACGCGCCAGTGGGATTGCCCGGGTTAATGATGACGATGCAGCGAACATCGGCTCCGTCTACCTTGCCCTTCTCATAGGCGGCCTTGATGGTCTCGAAGCTGGTTCCCCAAGAGTTCGATTCGTCCAAGTAGTATGGGACGGCCTGCGCGTCAAGCAGAGACAGAGTCGCCGTGTACAGCGGGTACTGAGGAATGGGAATCATGATACCGGTCTGATTATCGGCGCAGATGACGTTGAGAAGGGTATTTACACCGGAAGAGGCACCGGTGGAGAGGTAGATCTTGGAAGGATCGGCAGGGAAACCATCTCGTCCTATACGTGGGGAGAAGAGTAGGCATTGTTAGATGTTATGATATGTATGTGAATATAGCCATTTGAATAGGAGTAAGAACAGAAAAAAAAATTAATACAGAGACAGGGACAGAGACAAAGACAAAGACAAAGACTGCATCATCTTATGAATACTTACTTTCCAGAAAAGCAGCAATGCTCTCTTTAATAGCAGGAACTCCAGCACTGGCACTATAAGCGCCGACCGAGCCAACCTGCTTCAGCAACCACCTGGCACGTTCAATTACATCCGTCTTGTAGCCGAGCCCATTGACCAAGACATCCTCCTTGTTCAGCAGTTCCGGGTTCTCAAGCAAGCTCAGCACCTGACGGAAAAAGGTAATGGGCTTCTGGTCAAGCTGCTGAGGGTTTCCGATGTTGGCGGAGATGACCTGCTGGAAGGGGAGAGAGTCGTCGCCCTTTCTGAGGCGGGCACGGAACTCTTCCGACTTGACCGCGAGCTCACCACGAACGGCGTACTCGGCACGCACGACGTGCTGGTTGATGTTGTCGCGGTTGAGTCTCATAGCTGGGGTATTTCCACGTCGTTGCTGTTGCTGTTGCGGTCGTTGTTGCGGTCGCTATTGCAGGGACAGGAGCAGGGTCAGGGGCAAGTGATGGTGAGTGGAAGTCGGTAGTCGCAGCCGTGACGGGGTGACGGATGGGGAGAGCGCCGTGTAAGTTATCGTCGCACAACGTCCAGCTGACCCATGGGAGGGGTGGCGGCGGGGTGAGGGTAAAATATATCTCGGCGGGGCACAAAAGTCTGGTCTGGTCGGAGAACAATGTCCCCGTGCCAGCCTTTTTGAGGGGTCGCACGTCCCTTTTTTTTTTTTTTTTTTTTTTTTTGCTGGCAGTAGTAGTGGCAGTGGCGACCCAAACTAGTGGGTGGCCCCGGCCGTCATGATGCCGGCGTCGGAGGTGGCGGCTGGCTGATCATTTCCACGAGAAGTCGTCAACAAGTGACCTTTGTCAGAAAGAAAGAAAGAGAGAAAGAGAGAAAGAAATGGGGGCAAAAAAGGCAAAAAAAAAAAAGGGTTTCTGAAAAAAAGCAAAAAGGAAATTCACCTTGCCTGCTTTACCCATTGATGCTCCTCCGCGCTTTCGTTGCCAACAATCGCCCGCCTGCGTACTCCTCCCATTCACGACCATAATGCCGTGATGTGACCCTGGTGAAGATAGCATCTCGTGTGCCATCCTCGTGTTCCTCAACGTAGAGAGGCCTCGCCTGTCAAAACCAAATCGCATTGAGTCTCACACACACACACACACACACACACACACGATTTTTTTTTTATTAAATTGAGACCTCTCATCTCGAAGCATACTACTTACCTTTCCATCCGCACGCCACCTCCAAACAGCCCATCACCGGGCCGGAACCACATTTCACCGCATCGACGCCAAGTCTCTCCCCGTCCGGCTTCCATTGCGACGTCAACTAACCCACGCCATCGCCATTTCCATACAGCTCCCACGCCATCGCAAATCCTATCGCCTTTCCCTCCTTTTTCAAAAACAGAAAAAAAATGGCCAAAAAAGGTAACAAAATTCCCTTTCCAAGTCGCCAACTTTCCCACAGCTTCGCTCTCGTTCCCCTTCGGAAAAATAAAAGCAGCGCGCCCAAGCTACACTTGGCTAACCTTTGCTCCTTCATGAATGGCACACAGCCAAGGCTCGTTTAATCAATGTGCGCCTCATATCCATGGCCATGACCGGCTTCTTCTACACATTTAAGCGACCGCGGACGTCACCCCTCATGGGCATGATGAAATACGATCCAATCGGTAAGGGAATATGTCCCAGTTTCGACAGACCATTCGCGAAGCGCAGATATATATGCTCGAGGCACGCCATTAACATGTGGAACACTCTTTTTCATTTAGTACGCAAAAAGGTCCTCTTTCTTGAAACGAAAAAGAGATCAAAATAGACTAGTCGGGGACCATTTTTCGCTTTCACCTTTTCCGGGAATTAAAAAAATATCGACGACGACGCAACATGACCGGCACCCAGGCCACGGCCTCGAGAAGCCACGGCGCAGGCCGATATTGTACATCACACACACACACACGCGCACACACACAGAGGGGCATTATGGGAGTTCGGGATACACTTGCACAATACACACTTGTCAGCCACGGGGGTTTTCTGATGTTGACTTTGTACGACTAGAACAACGCTTTCTTATTTTTGTCATTTATGTCGTTGAAACAAGACGCATTACGAGCAAACCATTCTTTCTTCTTCGTTGACGCCCAAATAGGCATGGAGCTAAGCTATTGTCGATACATTGCAATTGCTGTATGTCCAGCACCAAGCTTCTTCTTGAACAAGGTCAGACATGCTGCTTAGGGCTTATTCTTCAGTGCTTGACGTTGCGGAAGCCTGTGCGTCATTCTTGCTCTTGACCTGCGAATCCTCCATCGAATACCTGTGTACTTGCTCGAGCTGCACTTCATCGCACCAAAATCGAATGAGTTCCAGATATCATTGACGGGGTTCCCTCAAATCTTCCGCCTCTTACAAAAGTTTCACTCTCTTGACTCTTGTACTGTGTGCTTCTTCGTCGTTCCCACTCTCAGGCTTGTCTTTGTTGGTCACTCCGCTCAAAGTCGAATTGGGTGGCTGATAGTCAGTGATTCGGGGCAAGTCGAAAGCACTTCTCGTTGTTTTACCAACAAAGCTGGACCCGATTTCATGAATCATCCTCTTGCTATTCTCGTTAGATGTCTCGCATTGAACCGATTTCTTTCTGTACTCGTGCACTGGTCCAAGCTCAGTCTCCGTCTTGTTGCACTGCTCTTCCGCCACTACAGTCACCTGCGCGGAAGATGGGCCCATAGACTTCAATATCGAGGGCACTTTGCCTGCATCTCGTCGGCGTCGTTTTTCCTGCTCGACAGAAGGCGCGAGAGCGGGAACGAACGGCTCAGTCGGAATGTGGACGTGCACTCGCCTCCTAAAAGTCTCTTGCAGACTAGTGTGTGCTGAATTCTCATGCGCAACTTCGTAATGTGTCTGAACGTCATGATCAATATGATCTAGAGACTGAGAAATAGTATTGGTCGTAGCAGCGGCGGTGTTCTCAGCCTGCGCATGCTCCTTCTTCTGCGCCTGCTCCTGCTCCTGCTCCTGCTCCCGCAATTGGTTCTTGACCCAACGGTGCTCCTGATCAATGCATTCCGATGTGTGCTCAATCATGTCTTCAACATGGTGTATACTGTCCATCATTTCGTGGCATTGGCCAATATACGGCATCAAATTTTGTACGCTCTCTAATTTCGACCTCATAGAGTCAATCAGTTTGACATCAGAATGCCAGCGATTGCGTAGATCCTCTGTCGCCTTTGCTTCTGCTTGGAGACCTTGAATCATGTGCTCAGAGGTCGCCGTCGGCTCCTGGCCTTGTGTGTCGCAGATTGTGGCCTTGTTCTTCTCAAGGTAATCCACGACGACGCCGATCTGGGTCTCCAGATTGGCAAGTGTGTACTGAGTTTGCTTGGAGTCATGCTCTGCTTTTGCTTTGTCTCGACACAGTTCATGATCCAACACAAACCGAAACTCCTCCATCATGGCCTGGGCCAGCTGCTGACCCTCTTCCTTCGTTGCCAGCGATTTTCTCAGTTGTTCAAACCTCGTGCTATGCATCTGCAATGCGTTGTGACATAGTCGTTTCAACTCGTCAAGCATTTTGTCTCGCTCAGTGAGTTGGACAATGACATCTTGTCTCCACGAACTTTGCTCGTCTCTCATACAACGACTCTCTTCAGTAAACCAGCCCTGAAGGTTCTGACCTATGTCGCCGCACACCTCCTGAGTGCCAGCCACTCCATCACGTATACACTCCACACCACTAGAAAGTGTTTCAGCCTTCTCGGCAACTAGGTCATGAAACTCAAGTTGTCTTTGGGACAGCATTTCGACTTCTCCACGAATTAGGCTCAGTTCTGTCGCGCAGCCGCTGCTTATGAACGAGAGCATATCATTCGTGTACGACTGACTCTGATTAATGTCACAAAGGGCTGGATTTATCCTGTGAATATCAGTATAGAGGGAACGCTATACAAGGATGGAAAAAGATAAACTCTAGTTGACGTACTCTGTAATTATTTTCTCTTCAAGCTTCTGTACCATGCTCCCGAAGTTGCTCTGGTCAGAAACACTTGTGGCACAATTCTGAACTGCCTCCTCAACAATATGAAGCCTATCAGATGTAAGCGGCGTGAAGCAGAATTAAAAATAGAGAAAACACACCTCTGATGAACATGCATTGGGAGCTCACATCCATGTGGGTGTTCCAGGATCTTTGCCGTCATGAATTCCTGGAACTCCTTGACGGAATTGGACAAGTCTCTCATTGCAGTTCCATGATTAGTTCGTTCTGACTCGAGCTGTTGGCGCAGTTCGTCCGAAATTCTCTTCTCGGCCAGGAGAGCTTGGTCTTGTTCAGTGGACTTTGTCTCCAGCTTTGAGATCTCTTCCTGCTCTTTAAGGTCACGCCGTCAGAAATGTCAGTGCTATACCACACATCAAGAATCAATGACCTACTTTCTTGGAGCTGTTTTTCAAAATTAGATCGTAGCTCTTCTAAGCATTTTTTCACCTCGGTCCGCTTCTGAGTGCTGTCCGCAAGAGCTTTTTCGATCGCCTTCGATTGTATCATTCGAGCCTCGTTTTCCTGACGCAGATTTTGAATGGATTCGTTGTATAAATCTTTGGCCTGGATGAAAAGACGCTGTTGTTCCAAGATTGCTTCATTGAGCTTGGCTCTATATGTGCGATGTTTTCCATTGAGGGCTCTGGCTCTTTCTTTCGAGGACTCCAGGTCTTCCTTCAGCTGGGCGACTTGTTCTGCCAGTTCAGAATTTTCTTGACAAGTCACTGTATGAGTTTTCTCAGTGGCATCGAGTCTGCCTTCAAGAGCTTGGCGATTGGTACGCTCTTTGTCGAACTTTTGCCATGCATCTTGCAACTTTGCTTGTTGCCGATGTAACTCATTGCGAAGTGATTCGATTTCTGCCCTGGCATGCGCTTTTTCTTCATCAGCCAGACCAATACATTCATTCCAGTAGCGAGCAACTTGGTTCATAAGTAATTTCTTTCTCTCTGGGTCAGGCTTCGAGTTATGCTTGCCTGCATGGCTTCGCTTTATGGATATGTTGCTGGTCCGGGACCGAGACCGCTGACTGAAGGCTGTGCCGCAAACTCCAGGACTCAGTATTCGTCCCCCCGAGTCGGAAAATTGGTGTTCATTCGAGGTCCCCAGGTGATGCTTGAAGGGTGTAATTCGGTGCGGTCCCTCCAAATCGCCACATGTGCTCGCGGATGAGGGGCGACGTTCGTTTGGACAAGGTCTGCCGTCACTGCCCATCATCCCATTCCCCCGTGCAGGATCAAGTTTCAGCTGGACGGGATCAAAAGGTAGAGATTCGTTCAGAGCGACATTTGGGGGACTGCTTTGGATATATAATTCCATTTCTGGTATAGAACCCCTGCTGTCACGGGATGACCTTTTTGAATACTTGCGAGCAGCAACATTCGTGTCCATGTTGTCTGGAATTGTCGGCCAGCTGAGGTCCGCAGTTTGTTCATGTCCAAAGACTGTTTCCATACTCTGGGACAGGTTTTTTTTTCCTTTCCCTTTTCTTTTTGGGCGACGAGAGTCGTCTTGGTCGCGCACAGTATCAAGAAACTGCACCGAGTCAGGATTTCTCACGAGGGTAATGCTTTAGAGCAAGAACGGAGAAAATGGACATCCATTACGCTGGAAGCAATTTCGATTAATAGTAGATACTTTTGGAGACGGGCGTGCCTTCTTCTGTCACTATGAGCAAAGCTTATCGTAGGCACTTGCCATCTGACACAGATTTTTTTTTTTGCACTTGCCTACAGCTGGCGAACACGTCAACACTAGAGCAAAAGGGAAGGTGGCCGTCACGGCAGTCACCGGTGAGAATTGTTCCACATGCAGTAATAAGATAACGAGAATGTTTCGACACGCTATATAATGCTCTCCCTAGATGGGACACTCAATATCTGGTACGTCGGCCTCGCATAGAGAGCCCGTCACGGCAATGAGAACGGTTGAATCTGAGAGGCAACAAAGTTGCATGCAGCCTGTTCAATTATATGCAAACTGGACGCTATTTTCAACTTGATATGCACCTCCCTTGGTTTTACTCCATACACGCCTTTAACCCGAACTCCATGTCCTTGTAGATCGCTGAATACCGTTATGATTTTTCTTGTTATCCTAAAGAGAGCCCACCATGAATCCGACAATAACTGCTTTTCCGCACCAAGTGTTTATGCAGAAACTGGCAAAAAAACAACAGTAATGAAAATTAATGAAAGGGAGAGAAACAGCTCCCCAAGTTCGATGATCATTTCGGCTAATGGTCCAGTTTGTCCTCGCTGCCAGGATATCATCGTTGCAACAGTGCGGGGGTTTCCAGCCACTGCCAAAGAAGTTGCGCATGCATCCTCTCGAATATAAGCACTTGGAAAGAACAGCAAATACGTTTATTCTTCGCAAAGAAAGCGCGAATGGATGACAAGAGAAGTTCTTCTACACTTCGCGAAGGAAGTCGTCAATGCCAGTACACTGAGGTGCACGGAATTTTCAGCTTCAGAGAGACAAAACAATGAGTGCTTCATCTCAGTCAAACTGAAGAAGCTTGAGCAACAACCATGTTGGGGTGCGTTGCAACGCTCCGACTTAGCCCCTGACAACTGAAAAACGGGCTGAGAGTAAGACAAAATTTGAGACCAATCTCGAAGATGATGAGTGGGCTGGAAGAAAAATCGAAGAGTAAAACGTCGCATCTTCTGGTACTGTGGATGCAATTTTGTAGCTAGTTGAATCAATTGAGTAGTGGCAATCCTCACATTCGCCTGAATGTGTTGGAACTGGCACTCCGTCGCCCTGCCCTAGGCTGAGCCCGAGGAGCTGGTTCTTGCTCTTCTCGTTGCTTTTTCTTCTTCGACTCGGGAACGAATGTGACTTGACGCTCGCCACCGACAGTGCTTGACTGTACCTTGGTGACACGGCCTGACTTTTGCTGCCTTGAACCCAATGCACTATCTCGCATCTGTCGACCTTGGTTCTGTGTCGACGTAACTCGCATGGTGATGTCGTCCGTAGACTTCTTCGCTGTGCGTATTTCCTCGTCGCTGTCACTGGCATCGTCATCGGAGTCCTTGGCTTGATATCGAGTAGGTGCCTTGGGATCCACAGGCTGCTCGACTTGTGTGCTAGGATTGAGCAGCTGGAACTCCTTGCTCATCTCGTCCACCCTGAATTCTTCATCCTCGAACAATTGCGCAAATCGATCGTCTCCCAGAACGCCAGCATTTGGGTCGACAATCGCCCTGTTCTCCTGCTTCTTGATAATCTTGTCCGCTAGTTTCTGATTGACCTTGACCTTCTTGCTGCCGCGAATTCTGCTGGCACGCTCCTTCTCTACCTTTTCCTTGATGCGTTTGATTCTATCTTCTTCCCAGGCGTACGGGTTGACAATCAACTTGGCCTGCTCATATAGCTTGGATGCCACAAAGTATCCGTGCATGTAAGGCCGCAAAAGGTTCGTCTTTCCGATCAGATGTGCCAAACTGAGCTGCTTGAGCTCTGGTACCGTCAAGAATTTGTAATTATCGTACGTTTCAGTGTGAACATCCTCAGCCATCTCTTCCACCATACTGTCCAAGAAGGAGCACCATTTTGGCGCCGGACCGAGTTGTGGAATGAAGAATGCATGTTGTTGTTTGCCCTCGTTGGCCGTGAGAAGCATTCCGCTGTCCTTGCACCAGGCCACATCGTTGATATCAACAACTGGCTCGACTGATGTCCATGGATCGCCAGTTGATTCGTCCCATAGCTTAATGATACGCTTGTCTGCAGACATAATCTTCCTCTCTTGCGAAGAGGTTGTCATGTGAAAGAGCCTCTTGACGGGGAAGCCATAGCCGTGATCTTTTTTCAAGAGAGGAATTGGCCGTCGCAGATCGAACAGTTGCACCATGCCGGTAGAAGAACCAGTCGCAAGTGACAAGCCAGATGAGTTGAAGCTCAGAGATGTAACCTCGCCATCGTGGCCCGCTAACAAGGCTGCTCGGGCTTTCGATCGTGGATCCCAAAACTCAACAGTTCCTATCGATGTGCCGAAAGCGAGAAGATTGTGAGTATTTTCCGCATTGGCGGCGACATTGACACTTCCAACACCGATGCCTCCTTGTAATCCACCACCGGTCAACTCATCATCGCCGCCGACGTCGATTTGATATGACTTCATGAAGCGTCCTTGCTCGAGGTTCAAGCGAAAGACTTCGCCCTTGCCCTCCGCATCTAGACCAACAGCGGGCACCAATGCTTCCGCAGCTTGGCGGTCGTACAGTACGTCACGCCCATACCGGGGTATTCGCACTTCGTAGTGGCAGCCCATGGGTGTATGGAACTCAATCCTTCGATCGATCTGTAGGTGAAGCGATTTCGAGTAATCGGAGGACAGGAAGACGAATGCATGGTTCAAGGAATTTGTGTGACGAGCGAAGGAAAGTCCTAATTGCGGGAGGTTATGTACGTGCATCTGAGGCTTGTATGTGCCCGTAGACATGACCCAGTCTCCATCTTCGCTGACTCGAATGCAGTTACTAGCCTCCTCGAACTCAAAATCCTGAAGAAGCTCGACGCGATTCTGGTATTCCGGGTCATTTTTCAGACTTCGCTTCCGTCTGCGGGCGAGCCAATCTGGGAGTGCCCTAGCAGTAGATGCTCCAGATACGGTATATACCGACACTGTACCTGGATTGGACAGTTTCATGGTGTTGTTTGGCGTGTGTGCCGCACGTCGTGGTGACGGTTCGAATTGTGGAAGAATAGACCAGACACGGAGGCTCACCACTCGGCAGATGAAAAATGCGCGGCGAGAAAAGCAGAAGCCAAGGGAAAAAAAAAAAAAAAAGAAATCGAAAATCACCCCCACTCTGTCCCGCTGGACGGCCGGCCCCACACTGCAGTCCATTCCTTTTCCGTGAGTGCGCGTTAGCAGCCAGCCTCATCATTGTTGGTTGGGGTCAATCAGTGGTTCAATGTTAGGTTCTTGGTGAACTACGTCCTTGCCATGCTAACAGACAAGCTCGTCCTTTAGCCTTGCCCAGCCTCGTAAGACCCTCCTCGTCAACGACATCAGCATCGACATCATTGCGGTAGGCGCAACACAATTCATCATCATCAACATCATCATCTCGTGCAGCTTAGCGTCTCGCATTATCGGGCTTCAGAGGCTTGTCTGAATATCCTGTTCTTTGGCAAAAATCATACTCTCGACCGATTCAGCAGCACTGGCGGCCCTGTATTGAACCTGATTCCAACAAGGGGCCGCCATCTAGCCCATGCGATCCGAGCTGAGCATCGCACCAATCGCGGAAATGGAGCTCGTGAAGCTGTCGGTTTCTGAAATTGCATCCTGCCATTAAGGTATTCCCTCTGCTTTACGAAAAGGTCGGGGAGCAAGCTTGGTCTCGTAGCTCAGCTGCCGTCCAGCGCGTCTTTTGTTACGGGAGCTGTTGTCGCCGATATCACCTTTGTCATCCGTTAGCCAATTTCTCTACTCGAGGCGGCATTGTCCAGACGATTCGCGGTCAAAAGTCCAAGCCAGCTAAGCGAAATGGATACTGCTGAATATGATACTAATACACTGGTCCTGGTAAGTCATTGGCCGAGAGCCTCATCATTTGGTCATTAAACTGGCTGACATGTGCTGTAGAACAATATCTCATCAATCTCGTTTCACGTGTACGAATCGACCGCTGAGCAATGGCCGAGTTTCGCATCGATCGCCGTAGAAATAGAAAGTAAGCTGAGAGAACAAGGTCATATTGTGTACTATGACGCAGGCCGGCGTTGTATCTGGAATTTCCGGGTGCAGGGAAAGGGCGAAAATGGCGATATAAGCACCGAGGACATGAATCGTCAGTCACTTGGCTTGCATGATTACTCCCTTGTCATGGCAGAAGAAGGGTCACTGGACCCGAGCAGTCTACAAAAGCCTCGAGTCGTGATGCCACAAGCCGCGCCTACTCCAACAAGTTCAACTCCGAGCGCTTCAGTCGTTGACCAGTCGCAGCGACAGACACTCGTCTCTGCATCGCAAAATGCACCCCCGCGCTTGCAAGAACAAGACCAAAACGGCTTAGACTCATCCATTGTCGACAGTAAAGGCTCTCTAGGCGAACAGACGTCGTCCAAAACCATCTACGAGACCTTCATGATAGCAACTCTTCTCACCATATCGACTGCCTTTTCAAAACGCTCGGGATCGATTCCTTTAGATTATCGCACTGTACTTTTTCCCGAAAAAGCATTGGGAAACGATGGTTTTGCTAACGTTGGCGAACGGAGACCAACAATTGGTACCTTCAAAGCCTACATGACGACTACCGGCAGTCTCGTCCTCAGCATGAGCTGCTCCATTTGTCGAGGGATGCTTTTGTCTAATGCAGTCCTCAACCAAGGCCCTGGCGCATCTAGCTATCGAGTCCTGGCCGCCCCGTTTGGAATGATAGCCAGTAATCAGCTTCCCCCACCCTTTGAAGGTGGAACGGCTAGCATGGCACAAACCCCAAACACGCAAGCTTTGAGTTTTCGAGGAGTACCTGATATGCATGACTCACTTTGGAGGCAGACTTGCCTAAAGTTTCTCCAGCTTCGGGGTATTGCTCGTTCAAAGCTAGCGGATTGCCTGTGGATGAACCTAGTTGTTTCGAAACCTAAACTCCAGGACATGAAGGTTGAACCCAAAAGACTGCAGCAAGCAAATTCTACCGTAATGTTTCCGTGGCCTGAACCGCTGTGCTTTCGCAAGAAACCTGTCGAAGTTCTCACTACAAGCCGGATAGGCGATAGTCTCCTCAGCGGGCACGAAGAATGTCACGACCCGCTAGGTAATGCACAAGCATGGTTCAGCTCAACTGCCGAGCGAGCGGAAAAGATATCCAAAAGAAGACAAGAGCGCTCGGCAGCTTCGCAAGAATCTGTAATTGTCGATCCCCGGCCATCGAGACCGAATGGGCAGTCGCCATTGACCATCAGACGTCCGAGCACGACAGCTGCTGGGTCGATGTATCCGACACCACCCGATGCATTGCAAGGCTTGAACGGAGTGACACCTTCGCTGGACGGTACACTGTCAAGTCCTGGAAATCCTCTATCTACCGCTGCTGTGCCGGATGCTGACCACAATAACTCAAACTCTGCAGCTATGGCAGGACCATATGACTCCGGGCAGGACTACCAAGATTCAAAGCGACAGCGAGGTGATAGTCAGCTACTTGGAGAGCCGGAAAACATGTTTGGTGACATGGGAGGGGACATGTTTGGCGATAACGACATAACAGAAGCCGACTTCAATTTTTTTGATGAGGAACCAGGAGGTATGGATCTTGACGCAGCCATGGCTGGCATGAGTGATGAAGCCGTTGAAACAACTACTATGCCGTTGGACCATGATTCGATAAAGGAGGAGCCCCCAGGTATAGCAGAGCCCCGAAAACAAGATCCACGTCGTTCCGAGCAGGAAGCGTCGCCTATGGTCTTCACAAAGCCCGAACTTCGACATGCCATAAGTGCACAGAACGAAGTCCAAAGACGACGAGAAAGTAAGCGTGTTTCTGCGAAGCGAGACTCGAGTCCCTTTGATCCGCACACGGTGTTCAAGAAAGTACGGGCGTCGTTCGTGGTAGCAGAAAAGGGTGATGGATGCACAAATGCTGCGGACGGAATGCGCAGAAATAAAACATTTGGAAAAGTGGACTTTGATCCGAGGCTTCCTCTGATTAATAAAAAATACGAGCAAGGTGGACAGTTTGACTACAGCAAGAACGCTAGCCCTGAGAAACCGAAACTTGATATGGGCAGTTTACCCAAAACGGACTATCTGAGGCGCCACAGCAAGCAGAATCGACGCCCCAAGGACGACGGTCTACAAGGTCTACAAACCAGCCTACTTCTGGGCGGCTCATTGGCCGGATTGGAGCCACCGATGGTTCCTGGCTCCAGTCCCTTGAAGTTGGACGCTCAGATGTCGGATGGTGAGCAAAGCACCTTTGATTCGGAGCAAGATGATTCCAGTTGCTCGAGCGACCAGGAACCCATGTCGCCGGTCAAGTCAAGTGTCAGGCACGCTCCAGAGGCTGATGACGATGTCGCGTCCCACGTGACGTCGTTGAAGGAGCTGGACGCGCTTGAAGAAGCAGATCATCAGCTTGCCGCCGAGCTGCCCAGACTCTACAAGCCTGAAACGCCCGAAACACCGTTATCGGTTCTCTTGTCAGACCCTGAGCCCCTCAGCTTGGAGTTATCCCTGAGTGATGAAGACTTGATCCAAGTGGCGCAAATACTGACGGAACAGGCCGCCACCGGAACGCTGCATCTTTGCACCACTGCGGCAGATGTCACGTCCAGCTCCATTGTAGAACAGAATCACCAGAGCCTCCTCATCGAGGCAAGAGTATCTATGCAGCTGCTTCGAGAGGTTGTTTCACCGTACCTCCCTGGCGCAGTCTCTGTCCACTTGAAAGGATTCTTGGACATTCAAGATGCGCCTCTTCTGATCCAGCAGCCGACGCGATTTCAACCGCGTCCCATACCTGGAAGGGATGCGAATGCGGAGCAGCAAAAGCGGCCCAGTAATTTGTATCAGATTCCCAGTCCGCACCTGGAAGTGCGTCGATCCGACGCCAAACTTTCTGTTCTGCCTTCAGCCATTACCTTTTGGGAAAGTCTGGGACTTGCGCCTTCGTCTGGGAGCAAGGAAATTACAGCTGTCTGTATATTTCCGGGGTGGAAAGGAATGAAGGACAATGCGAAAACATTTCTAGGTCGCGTCAAAAGCGTCTATGAAGTATTGAAACTCGGGTCCATGGACAACATGGTGCTTTCACCAGACATGGACGATGGCATCCTTCCGTACGAAGTGGATCGGATATCGACGTCGCCTGATGCAACAATGACGGGTCACGGGTCCGCTCTTGTGAGCAGCTTGGAAGTACTACGAGGTGCGCTTTCGAGCCTCTGCGTCTCGGATACGAATGTGGTCGTCTTCTTTGTGTATTCGCCAAGCAATCCGGGAAGTATTGTGGAGGCATGTGCGGCTTTTCAGCGGTTCTTTGACTCGTATCAGAAGGAGTTGTTGGCCAAGAAGGATCCAGTGGCCAACGAACTCGTGCTGCAGCTGGTTTCTGCCGATGTCCTGTCGTCGCCCACGTCAGTGGTGGTCACCCCATTGCAGGACCTTGTCAAGCTTTGCATGGAGACGTACGATCGGTGTACGCTTTTCGGAGGCCCCATGCCAGCGCCGGCGATCCGATTGGAGCAGGCTCTCCCGCGCATCATCGACTTTAAACTCAACCATGCCCCATCGGCCTCGCTGATCAGGGAGAACTCGTGCATCCACGTCGCCTACGCGCAAACCGTCGATGAGCGATGGATCACAGCAGCGTGGACAGACGACCGCGGCAACCAGCAGGCTACCGCGTCTTACTGCGTGAGACGAAAGGGCAGACCGGCGTCGCGCTCGACGAGTGAAGTGGCACATGAGATATGGGATTCCACGCTGGACTTGGTCTCTGCGTGGAAGGTGCACTGGCGGATCATCATCACCAAATGCGGGCCAATGGACCAATCCGAGGTGGACTTCTGGGTCGATCTGGCGAGGACGGAAATCAAGGCATCGGTCACCATGATCCTGATGACGGTGGACACCAACCCTTCGCTGCAGCTGATCTCCCCTGTCGTCAAACTCCCACAGGTTTCGGTGCCGTTTTACACGACTCCCGTGTCAACGCCGCAGGCGGCCAACATGGTCGTCTCCCCCGAGCCAAGCGCCACGCCTGGAGGCCCAGGAGGGCCGGCGGAGCCGGGGGCAGCGGATGCTGCCGACACGGACGCCGTCCTGTCGGACGTGACGGACCAGACATGGGGGGCGGTTGTCGGGCATCGACTAAACAGCTCGGCCAGCGTGCTCGATCCGCACCCAGCACTGGTCAGTGGCTATCTGATCAAACGCACGGGGGCTCGCATAGAGGATGCGCTCATGGCCATGGAAGTCAACCTCGTGCATACGGATGCAAGCCCCCGATCGTACGAGCCCCTGCTTCGAGAAATGCTCAGTTATTTCCGAGGACTAGCCGCATTATCACGCGCCAGAGGAGTAGTGGCCAGGGATACAGATGTCCGGCCATGGCACATCGCGGCGGCAGAAAAAGCAGCACGAGCCATGTATTTACTGATGTAATTTTTTTTCTGTATTTTTCACTTTAACCTCTTTGTCTTTCATATTTTCGTCTCTTGTCTCTTTTTTGCTCTTTTTGCTCTTTTTCCTCTCTTTCTTCTTTTTCTTCTTTTTTGGTCCCTAAAATCTGAAAAAGCGTTTCTCGCATCATCATTCCATCGATATACAGGTAGCATTTTATTCATATTTGGCTATGATTTAGATGAATTGACATGGAGCATTCATGTGTGGGCAAAGGGCAACGGGCAGAGGGGGGAAGTGCATGCATTGACAGGGTTTTTTTGGAGCGTGGCGTGCCTTTGCGGGGATGGTTTGGCGTTGCCGATGATACATGGTGTTTTTCTTTTTTCTTTTTTCTTTTTTTCTCATTGTTTTTTCTTTCTTTCTTTGAATCTCATTGTTTATTGGATTTTTTTGTCAATGCCATTTCGTCTCCCACATCTCAGTGTGCAGACAGGATGGAAGGACCGTGAGAAAAAATTGCATACATACATACATATGTACATTTGTAAACTGCAGAGCATTATCATGCATGACGTCGTTTTATGGGAGTTGAGGAAACGAGAAACACTACTTTGCATACAAGACATTGGACATTTCCTGTTGCGACGTCCTTTGTCCATGTCACGCTGCGTCGCGTGCTTGTTTGGCTGCAGTGTGTCTGTCGTCTGTGGTGCTTGCTTCTTTCTTTGTGCCCTTTGGACTGGAGATGACTGAAGACCATGGTTCAAATATCCTTCTAAGTTGATATTTTAGAGTTTTTTTTTTTTCTTTTTCTTTTTTTTTTTTTTAGTTTTTCTTTTTGAAGTCCCCAGAAACGGTCGTGGTTCGGCGCCACTTTTTTTTTGGTTCCGGTGTCGCGCAGGAGGTTGTGTGTAACGGTGACTAACCTCGCCCTGTCACGTGCCCCACAGGGTTAGCTGGGTTTCCACCCACCAAATTAGCTAGGGATAATCCAAGCTCATACACACCCACTTAACAGATGGTAGCAATTGCACGTTACTAGGTAAAAAAAAAAAAGGCTACTAAGAATAAAACTAGACTTATTTTTATTATATTTTCCTTTTTTTAACCTTAGGTTACTTACTTTTACTATTTTATTAGTTTTTTCTTAAGTTTTTTCTTAATTCCTTATTATTTTATTAATATTTTTTTAACTTAATTAATAAATTTAAGTCCTATAGTATTTATTATTAAATAAGCTTAATAATTTTAAAATTAATAAATATAACTTATTAGAATTTATTATTACTTTCTTTATATAAATTATTTATAGTAAAATACTTTACTATAAAATTTAAGCCCTTTAATACTTTACTTAGTTAAGTATTTAACTTTTTTATTAAATAAATAAATAAAATAAGGTTATTTAAAGCTATATTTAATATTTAGTATTATAATTATTATTATTATTTACCTCTTTATTTATAAATACCTTTATTAAGTATTTTTATTAATAAATAAGGATTTTTTAAGATACTTTAATTTAATTTATTAAATAAAAGAATAAAGAAGTAGCTAAATAAAATATTATTTAATAAAAGACCTTTACTCTCCTTTTATTATATATTATTAAGTAAGGGAGAATTAAAAATAAGCCTAACTTAAACTTTACTTATATTAAATTTCTTTATTTAATTAATATATAATATAAGTATTATTATAATAATAAATAAAGAAACCTTAGAAGTTATATAAAATAGGCTACTAAATCTAGAATTAAGTAATTAATTTAGTAGCCTATGTAATAGATTCGAGCTAGGAGCTTAGACCCTGAGAGGAGCAGAAGAGGCCACACTATAGAGGAATAATAGTTACTAAGCGTATGCCCTACTAGCCCTAAGCAAGGCTATTTAGGGTATTTATAAATAAATAAAGTAAGAAACTATAGGAGATTTCTCTCTCCTTTTCCTTTCTCCTTAAAAGTAATAATATTTTTTATTAATACTAAATTATAATAGCCTTTAGGCTAGTTTATAATATTTATTACTTTTCTTCTTTATAAACCTAAATTAAAACCCTTTAAAATAAATAATAAATATTTTAAAAGTAATAAAGCTTAATATATAATTTTATAAAAAATATACTAGCTTTATAAAATAATTATATAATAAAAAGTATAGCTAAAGAAGCTTATTTAAAATATATTAATTTATAATAGCTCTTAATTTATACTAAGCTTAAAAAAAGCCTAAAAGGTAGTAAATATAAAGTATATAAAATATAAACTACTTTTTATAAAAAGCCTTTATAATAAAAATAAGTTCTTTTTTAAAGTATAGAGAAGCTTAATAGCTTATAAACTAAATATAAACTAGGATTTTATTAATAGTTATTAGAAATAATAGAGGTGGGTGCTATAGAGCACAGCTTACTAAGGTAGTGGGCTTAGTGAGCGTGCACGTACAGATCCACTGCTCTGCAGAGCAGAGCACTGCAGCAAGCTGCAGTCCACTATATCTCACGTAAAATGGAAGCTTTTGCGTTGCTTTTAGCACTATTTAATTCGCTAAAGAATTTACAATAATAGTATCCAATAAATTATATCTAATATCTGACTTTGCAGGTGTGCGCAGCTGGCAAGAGTGATTCTAACGGTCCGTACAGTCAGCAGCTATAAGGGGGTTTTTCACTTCCTTCCCTTACATACCCACCAACCTTATCAGTGGATCCTAGTCGCTAGCTAGGCTTTATAGGCTACTTTCTATTTTCTATAAAATTTATTTATATAGGAAAACAAAAAAATAGACTTACAGCTATATAAATTAGCTACTAACGTGCTTATAATTAGTTAACTTAGTGAAAATCAACGCGTAACACTAAAAAACTAATTTTTAGATATTTATATAGAAAGAAAGCCCGGAATTTAGCAATAAAGAATTTAATCCTAAGACTTTTTATAAATTCCTTTTTATTAAGAAAAACAGTAAAAACACATATTATAGGGTAGCCACCTTCCCTAACTAAGCAGCCGTTAGCTAGCTTAGTCACATCCTTTAATCCATTCCTCTGTATCTTTGCTAGTTGCCCTATAAATCTAACCTAAAGACTGGGCCCACCTTACAGCTGTCAGTCCGACTGCGTAGCTGTCAGAATGGGCAAAAAAGGTCAAAAAGTGAGGATTTGTGGGGACCCTGCAGCTGCGAGCCCACACACGTGACCTTTGGTCAGAATTCCGTGGTTGTGCCGCCCGCGCGCGCGCACGCTTGCCGGCTTGCACTGGCTTACAAAGCCCCCTATAAAGTGCTTCTATCAGCGCTATAATTATAGCACTAATAGTGAGGAATCCCCTATAAATAACCCTGTTATTTTTAACAATAGTATATATAACTAATAGTTTTTTATTTACTAAAGCTTAGTATTATATATTTAAATATAAGTTACCTCTTTTTTTAAGCTAAGGAAGAATTTTAGTTATAACCTTTAATAATTTTTAATATACTTTAGTAGAATATATATAAATTTATATTAATAAAAATATATAATTTTAAAACTTAATTAGCTATATTAATAGCTATTAAAAAGCTTTTTTAGCTTTTATATATACTTTAAATAAAAGCTAGTACTTATTAATAAAATTAATTAAAAGGACTTAGTAAAGGTTATTAAAATTTATATAGCCTTTAATAAATATATATATAATTATTATATAAGCTATAATATCTTTTAAATAAACTATAATAAAGCTATAGAATACTATTATAATATTACTTTAAATATTAACTTTTATTATATAAAAAAGTAAATATAAGTATTATATTAATTAAGTATAAATTAAAATAAAAATAGTAATATAAAGATATTTAGTATTAACTTAATAAAAGTTTAGAATAATAAATTAAAGAGTAATAAAGAAAAGGGAAAGTAATATATTATATAAATATCTTTAAAAGAATATATAAAAAACTAAAAGCTTAAATAATACCTTTATTATAACTCTCTCTCTTATTACTAATTCTATTGTTACTTTTTTTTATTATTACTCTTAAGAGATACTATTAAGGTTTATATAGCTACTATAATAAATAAAGAAAGAAAATTAAATATTTCTTTAATAAACTTAAAAAAAAATAACTCTTTAGCTTAAAACTTAATAAAAAAAATATTAATAATAAATAAAACTATATAGCTTAAAGGGTAAATAATTTAAGGAAAGATTTTTTAAAAATAAAGATATATATAGAATTACTATTATTTCTCCTTTCTTTTCTTCATAATAATATTACCTTTCTTATAATATAAATAAATAATAGCTATAATAGTTTTACTATTATAAGTAAAAGGGCTACTTAATAGCTAAGCCTAACTAAAATTCCTCTTTTTTAACCTTATATAATTATAATAGTAGTAATAGTAACCTAAAGGGGCTATTTAAAACCTAGATTAAGTATATATATTATATACCTAATATACTTTTAAAGGGATATAAATAAATAAATTGTTGAAAAAAGAGAGGTGGGATCCGGATCCCTAGAACTAGAATTACAAAGGCTTATATACTTTTAACATAAATATTTCTAGTTACTACTTTTATTATTCTAGGCTTTATTAGAGATTATATCTTAGGTATACCCTAGCTAGTATAAAATAAGGTTAAGCTTTACTTAGCTATATAGTAGCTAGTAATATAATCTAGAGGTACCCTAAAGGTAGTATCTCTTAATGCCTATTAAGTAGCCTAACTAACTATTATAATTCTTAGTTTAGTTTATACTAAGCTAGTATAGTATATAGTAAAGAAGAAATTTAATATATAGTTACTTATAATAAGTCTTTATAAAATAAACTTAATTTTAGCCCTAAAAATAAAGCTAACCTAGTGTGATGGATTCGAGCTAGAGGCTTAGATCCTTAGCGGAACAAGAGAGGAGCATGTAAGGAGCATGTAAGGTGACCCACCTTACCTAGAGGGCAAACCCTATAAGTATATATTATATATAAACTAAATATATAGTAAAGAGAGATAGTAACCTTTCCTTTCCTTTTATAAATAATAATAACTTTATTAATACAAAATTATAGTTACTATTTAGGCTAGCTTATAATAATTATTATCTATTTTAATACTACTTATAATATTTATCTTTATAAAAATAGTATAATAAATCCTTAATATTATAAATAAGTAGCTTAATTAAGCAATATATAGAACTTATACTATCTCTATAAAACTATTACTTTAATAGTAGCTTAGCTTAAGGAACTATACTACTATATAGCTATAATAAACTAGGCATTCTATATAAATACCTTAATATAGGCTAATTAAATATAACTTAAGTATAAGCTACTCCTAATAGGAAACCCTTATAATAAAAATAGGGCCTTATTTTAAGCTTAGTAAAGCTTTATAGTATATAAGCTAAAGGCTAACTTAGATTTTATTAGCACTAATTATAATAAGTAGTTTTTTATTTATTAAAACCTATTACTTAAGATTTAAGTATAAGTAGCTTTATTCTTTAAGCTAAGTAGTAACTATTAGTATATACTAAGCTATTTCTTTAAATACCTTAATATTATATTTATAAACCTTTATTAGAAGGAATATATAGTTATAAAGTTAAACTAGCTAAAATAATACTTAAATAAATAGTTTATAGATTTCTTTATTTATTTTAAATAAAAGTTATACTTTATAAGGGGAAGTACTTAAGTAAATATAATAAAACTTATTTAGCTTTAAGTTAAGCTTAATAAGTAAATAAAGGATTATTATATAGGCTATAATATCCCTTACTTTAACTACTATATAATAATTATATAATACTATAGTATTACCTTAAATATTAACTTATATTAAATTAAGAAGTATACTAAGGCTTATTATTATACTTAAACTAAATATAACTAAAATAGTAATATAGCTATAATAAGTATTAATTTTATTAGTTTTTTAAGCTTTAAATAAGGTTATAAATTCTTTAGTAAAAGTAAGTTAAGTATAAAGCCTATAAATATTAAAGGTATAATTTAGGTAACCTAGATTCTTGTTATGGACTAGCCTAGATGGCGACTGCGATCTAGTGTCGATGAAGTTATTATTATCCATGAGGGGGAAAGGAAAGGTTACTATCCCCCTCTACTATGTGTTTAGTTTATATATAATGTGTGCTTATAGGGTTTGCCCTTTAGGTAAGGTGGGTCACCTTATATGCTCCTTATATACTCCTTTTCTATTCTACTAAGGATCTAAGCCTCTAGCTTAAATCTATTATATAGCCCCCCGCTGCGCTGTTTCCTAGCTATAAGATAGTTAGTAAATAGTTAGGTTATAATAACACTATTAAGGTATAAGTAATGCACCTTGCTAGGTAGAACTATATATCCTAGCTAGTACTAATTTAGTGCCTAGTATTAATAAAATAAAACCTAAAATAGAAACCTAAATAAAAATCCTAAATTAGTAAGCTAATTGTATCCTAGATATTAACTATAAATCTCCTAGTTAGCTCCCTTAGGCTTATAGGTATTATCCTACTATTATCCTTATTATTAATATTCTATATATATTAAGCCTCCTATTTAAATATTAATTAATACCTATCTATCCCTTATTATTATTTAATATCTTTCTTATATACCTCTTATAATATTAATAAATAATCTATTACTGCTATTTATTAAATCTAAATAATAAGCTCCCTTATCCTTACTACTTTATTTATTTTAAAAAACTAAGGTTATAAGATTATATTTACTGCTATTAGTATTTCTTTTCCTTCTCCCCTACCTTTAAATAGCTATTATATCTTAGGCTATTATAAGATAGAAGGTAACTTAGAGAATAAGTTATATACCCTTATAGATCTTTCTTAGCTAAATATTTAGTGCCTATTCTATATTCTTTATATAGTAAATAATAGCCTATTTTTATATATACTAAGCCTTAGGTACTTCTATAAGGAGTGCTAAAGGAGGAAATTAACCTATATAAAGAATGCTACTATATTTACCTAAAGTCCTACTCTCTACTGCCTTACCTATAAGATAGTAGTAGCTATTTACTATAGTAAGGCTATAAAAATACTTTATATTCTTACTTATAATACCCTTAATAATAAGGGGAAAAAGATTATTTTAAATAAGCTATTTAAGGCTTTATATAACTACTTTACTACTACTCTATATACTATAAAGAAGCGTACTATACCTACTATTACTACTAGCTTTTTACCTATACTATCCTCCTATTTACTAGCCTAACCTTAGTTTACTATTAGTAAAACACTTTTATATCCACTACCTATTTCTACTATTAATTTTACTACTATTTACTTATTAAAGACTAGTATTAACTATACTAATATTTAGTTATTTAAGGTATAGCGCTAAGTTAAATAATTAATACCTATATATTAAGATTTATTTACTTAGCTTTAGTTATATTAGCCCTTCTTACTAACTTACTTACTACTATATTTAAAGGAGTAAATATATATACCTATACTGCCCCCTTTTATTTTATTAAGTATAATACCCCTTTTTACTATTATTATACCTTTTCTTACTATTAATACACTACCTTTTACTAATACTATAACGCTACTTATTATTTACTAGCTTTTAATATTTATAATATTTATACCTAGGCTACCCCTAGGTATTTTTAGTTTTATATTATAAAGGCTTAACTTATCTTCTATGAATTAAGAGTTACCCCCTTTACCCCCCTTTAGCTTACCTTTTATAGTTATATTAGCTAAGTACTATAAGAAAAAAAAAAAGAAAAAAAGGGTTTAGCTAGTAACCTTACTTAAGTAATAGTAAGGTATAGGGATATTATAACTAGGTTAAAGCCTATATAGGGCTTAGTAATATTAAAGTTTATATTAAATAGTATACTATATAGTGTTAATTAAGTATTATAATATACCTCCCTTAGTTTATTATTAAAATATATATCTCCTTATTATACTTTAAAATTTACTAATGCTTTAGTGTCCTTTAGGTTCTTAAGTAGCTTTTATATTAGTTATATATAGCTAACCTATTTAACTAATATATTATAATAGCTACCTTAACCTTTAGTATTCTTTATAGCTAGAATAGACTTAACTTAATACTTATAGAGCGTATTTATATTATTATTTTAAGGCTAAATAAGGCTTAATTAGGAGTTAAGTAAGGCTTAAAAAGGGAGTAAATTATTTACTATATATTTAATTAAATTAATATAGAAGATAGGGTAGATACTACTAAGGATATTTAGTTTAATAGTAAGGGGTATAAGAGCTTTAAGTATAGTATATTTAGCTATAACCTAGTTTAACTTCTTACTTAGGTAAAGGGTTTAAATATTATAAAGGCTAAGCTAAACCTTATTATTAGCCTAGTACTATTTTATAAGGTAGTATAACTAATTAGAGGACTTTTATTAATACTATTAAGTAAAATTAATAGTAGCTTAGGTAAGCGCTATTTTCTACTTAATATACTTAAGAAACTAGACTACTTACCCCTTAAAGGATATTTAGCTCTATATAAGAGCTAGTGTATATTATACTAAATTAATATTAAACCTATAAAGGGCTATATATACACTAAAGCTAGTAACTAATAAGTTATAGTTATTAAGCATAAGCTAGTATACTACTAAGTATAGAGGCTAGTCTACTTAGGTAAAAGAGACTATAATATATAAAACTACCTAAACCTTTTAATTTATATATTTTATACTTCTATTAGTTTAAGGGTAGTAGGATATAGAGAGGAGCTATTAGGTCTCTATAAGGGAGTATAGTAATAACTAAAAGCTGCTTACTTAGTCTAAGTTATAATCTAATATAATACTTAAAGGGAACCTATAGAAACGCTACTAGTAGTTTAGGAAGTATTAAGTATATGCCTTAGTGCTTATACTTATTATAGCCTTTAACTAAATATACTTAAAAAGGTAGTTTATAATAATTATAAGAAACTAAGGGGTATTTAAAGAGTTAGCTAAGAGGTTAGTTATAAAATTTACTAATATCTATAATTAATACCTATTTAGCACTAGAATAGGCTATAGGAGGCCTTAGCGTAGGCGCTAGCTCTTATAAGCTCTATAGCAGTGGTAATTTTATATATACTATATAATATCTATTAATATACCCTCCTAGTAATAATTATAATAAAGAGCCTAAAAGGTTATATTCTTTCCTAGGTGGCTTAATAGGGGCGAGTTATAGGTTTATTAGATTAGTATAATAGTTAAAGGCTTATACTATAGTGCTTAAAGGTAGCTATAGAATAGTAAAGCCTTATAAGCGTTAATTATATAGTCCCTAACCTATTAGTGTATAGCTACCTTAGTAGGAAATCTCTAGGCTTTTAATTATATTACTATAATCTTTAAGTAATATATAGAATTAGCTTATATACCTTAATCCTAGAGGTTCTAGAGATAGTTATTTATAAAGAAGTTATAGCCTTATAAATTAACTACTATATTGCTAGTTAGGGGCTAGTCTAACTTTAATAATAGGGTAAAAGGGGTATAGGATAGCTATAATAAGCATATAACTAACATTAAGTATAGTAATAGCTAGGCTAATATAGAGTCCCTTAATTTATCCTACTTATAGTAAGATAGTACATTAGGGTAGGCTACCTAAGAGCCTAATTAGTAGTAAAGGTAAAAATTAAAGAGAGAGAGAGTCTTTACTTAATATATTTAATATTTTAATATTTCCTAAGGGCTTATAAAGTATTTTAAGTTTTTATAGTTAGTAAGAATTATAAATAGCTTAAAAACACTATAGAGCTTAGTAGACTATACCTTAAAGTATAAAATAATGCTAAGTAGCTCCTTATTATAAATTATATAATTCTATTAAAGGGCTATAAGCTAAGTAGAGTAGTAGGTAATAGGTTATAGCATATTTACTATATTATACTATAAAAGGCAACCCCTAATAGCCTCCTTTAATGCGTTAGCTTCTACTACTATATCTAAGGTAGGGTTCTATTAGGCTAAGATTAGAGCTAAGGAAAACGCATTCTTAAGGCGCTAGAAGGCTATTTAGTAAGCTAAGGACTAAATAAATAAGGCGCCCTTTCTAGTAAGGTTAAGTAAAGGTTTAATAAAGTCTAAAAAGTTAGCTATAAATTCCTAGTAAAAGTTTATAAAGCCTAAGAAGCTATGCATACCCTATAGCTATATTAGTGCCTTTTATTTATAAATAGTAGCTACCTTAGCTAGGTTTAGTTACACTATATAGCTAGCTTATACTATAAACCTTAGGTACTTAACCTTAGTTACACTAAAGGCGTACTTATTAAGGTTAAAATATAGGCTAGCCTATTAAAGGCAGGAAAGGATCTCCTTAGTATACTATATATACTTTTTATATATACTATTAGTGTAGATAAGGATATTATTAAAATAAGCTATTATATAGACCCTTAATGTATCCCCTAAGGCGCTATTAATATAATATTAGAATATTATAAGTGCTCTAGCTAAGCTAAAAGGGTAAATAAGCTATTTAAAAAAGCTAAAATATATATAGAAGGCTATAAGAGCTTTATTCCCTTATATAATATATAAGTAATAAAAAGTAGTATAAATATTTAATTTAGTAAACTAATAGGTGCCTACTAAGGATTATAAAGTCTCTTTAATAAGTAGTAATAAATACTAATTTTAATTTATAATTTTATTTAATACTCTATAGTTTATATAAAAATACTAACCTCTGCCTACTTTCTTAACTAAAAACACTAATATAGCTACTAAAGAGAAGGAAGCTTTAATTTAGCCTTTATTTATAAAGTTTATAATTTATTTTTATATTTCTAGTAGCTAATTTTAGGGTATATTATAAAGCAGTGCCTAAGGTAGGTTTAGTAGGCTACTATTAGGGTTTTATTATAGTTAAATATAGTAATTAGCCTGCCCTTAATAAGAAGGAAAAGCATTAGCGTTTTTATAGCAAAATAAATCCTTAAAGTTAGCTAATTTACTTAGTAAAGAGGAAAAGTCCTTATTCTTTTATAAAACTATTAGGTCTACTATAGATATTAGAATAATATTAATTTTCTATAGGCTTATAGATATAATACTGCTTACTTTACCTAACTATAAAGCTTAGTAAGCTAATTCTATATAAACTAAGCCTATAATAGTAGTTATTAGTAAGGCTACCCCTTAGGTATTTAAGGTATAAATCTCTAAGCTACCCTATATATAGATAATAAGAAGGTATTAAGCAGTATATAATATAATATTATTTTAAGTTATTTATAGCATCCTTAGGATATAGTCTTATAAAAGGCCTAGGATTATATAGGCTACTATAGGGAATAACTAGCTATTTAGGTTAGCACTAAACTAAATAAAGTAAGTAATTCTTAGGCGCTAAAAGGTATTAGTATAACTGCGCTATATAACTATTATAGCGGTAGTTAGTATATATAGTTAGGCTAAGGTAAGGTATTAAAGGCCTAGCCTTTAAACTATATATTTACTTATAGTAGTATAGCTATTATAATTACTATTTACTTAGGTATTAATAAATTTAAAACTATTATATAGAAAAGGAAGAAGGAATAGTGCCTCCTTTATATAATATTTTATCTCCCTATAAATATCTAAGCTAATACTATTATAGGTATAGTATAAACTAATACTACTAATATATATTCTATTACTAAAACTTATATAATAAAGCTATTTTTTTTTAAACTAAAGTTATTATTACTACTTAGCACCTTTTTATTAAAGGTATTTAGGGCTTTAATATTAAAACCCTTTTTTAGGTAATAGGTAGGAAGCTATATATAGTTTTAAATAAGGTAACTATTACTACTATAATATAAACACTAGTAGGCAGCCTTATAGCGCTTAATAATATCCTATAAAACCTAAGTTACCTAAATTATGCCCTTAGTGTCTATAGGCTTTATACCTAACCTACTCTTACTAAAGAACCTATGCCCTTATTTAAAGCTTAAAAAACCAGTAGAATTAATACTTATTATAGCTATATTACTATTTTAGTTATATTTAGTTTAGGTATAATAATAAGCCTTAATATACTTTTTAATTTAATATAAGTTAATATTTAAGATAATACTATAGTATTATATAACTACTATATAGTAGTTAGAGTAAGGGATATTATAGCTTATATAGTAATCCCTTATTTACTTATTAAGTCTAACTTAAAGCTAAGTAAGTTTTACTATATTTACCTAAGTACTCTCTTTTATAAAATATAACTTTTATTTAAACTAAATAAAGAAATCTATAAACTATTTATTTAGGCATTATTTTAGCTAGTTTAACTTTATAATTATATATTCCTTTTAATAAAGGTTTATAAATATAGTATTAAGGTATTTAAGGAAATAGCTTAGTATATATTAATAGTTACTACCTAGCTTAAAAAATAAAGCTACCTATACCTAAATCTTAGGTAATAAATTCTAATAAATAAGGAACTATTTATTATAATTAGTGCTAATAAAGTCTAAGTTAGCCTCTAGCTTATATACTATAAGGCTTTACTAAGCCTAAAATAAGGCCCTATTTTTATTATAGGGGTTCTCTATTAGGAGTAGCTTATACTTAGGTTATACCTAATTAGCCTGCATTAAGGTATCTATATAGAATACCTAGTTTATTATAGCTATATAGTAGCGTAGTTCCTTAAGCTAAGCTACTATTAAAGTAATAGTTTTATAAAGGTAGTGTAAGTCCTATACATTACTTAATTAGGCTACTTATTTATAATACTAAGGATCTATTATGCTATCCTTATAAAAATAAATATTATAAGTAGCGTTATAATAGATAATAATTATTATAAACTAGCTTAGATAGCAACTGTAATCTAGTGTTAATAAAGTTATTATTATTTATAAAGAGGAAAGGAAAGGTTACTATCCCCCTCCACTATATATCTAGTTTATATATAATATATGCTTATAGGGTTTGCCCTCTGGGTGAGGTGGGTTACCTCATATGCTCCTTACATACTCCTTTCCTGTTCCGCTAAGGATCCGAGCCTCTAGCTCGAATCCATCACAATTCTATAGAATATTATTAAGCATTATAAGGCTACTTATTAGTGTTTATATTATAATAATAATAATTATTTTATTTAAAACTATATATAGCTTTTTACTTATTACTTAATAAAGGGTTTTAATATTAAGGCTTTAAATACTTTTAATAAAAAGGTACTAAGTAGTAATAGTAACTTTAGTTTAAAAAAAATAGCTTTATTATATAAGTTTTAGTAATAGAATATATATTAGTGGTATTAATTTATACTATACCTATAATAGTATTAACTTAAATATTTATAGAGAGATAAAATATTATATAAAGAAAGTATTATTTCTTCTTTTTTTTTATATAATAGTTTTAAGTTTATTAATACTTAAATAAATAATAGTTATAATAGCTATATTATTATAAGTAAAAGTATAATTTAAAGGTTAGGCCTTTAGCGCCTTACCTTAGCCTAACTATATATACTAACTACTATTATAATAGTTATATAGTATAGTTATATTAATGCCTTTTAGTGCCTAAGAATTACTTACTTTATTTAGTTTAATACTAACTTAAATAGTTAATTATTCCTTATAGTAGCCTATATAATCCTAAGCCTTTTATAAAATTATATTCTAAGGGCGCTATAAATAGCCTAAAATAATATTATATTATATACTACTTAATGCCTTCTTATTATTTATATATAGGGTAGCCTAGAGATTTATACTTTAAATACCTAAGGGGTAGCCTTATTAATAACTACTATTATAGGCTTAGTTTATATAGAATTAGCTTATTAAGCCTTATAGTTAGGTAAAGTAAGTAGTATTATATTTATAAGCTTATAGAAAATTAATATTATTTTTATATTTATAATAAACCTAATAGTTTTAAAGAAAAATAAGAACTTCTTCCTTTTATTAAGTAAATTAACTAACTTTAAGGATTTATTTTACTATAAAAATACTAATACCTTTTCTCCTTACTAAAGGTAGATTAATTACTATATTTAATTATAATAAAACCTTAATAGTAGCTTACTAAACCTACCTTAGGTACTACTTTATAATATACCTTAAAACTAATTATTAAAAATATATAAATAAATTATAAACCTTATAAATAAAGGCTAAATTAAAGCTTTTTCTTTTTTAATAGCTATATTAATATTTTTAATTAAAAAAGTAGGTAAAGGTTAGTGTTTTTATATAAACTATAAAGTATTAAATAAAATTATAAATTAAGACTAGTACTTATTATTACTTATTAAGGAGACTTTATAATCCTTAGTAAGTACTTAATAATTTACTAAATTAAATATTTATACTACTTTCTATTACTTATATATTATATAAAGGAAAAAAGCTTTAATAGCCTTTTATATATATTTTAGCCTTTTTAAATAGCTTATCTACCCCTTTAGCCTAGCTAAAGCACTTATAATATTCTAATATTATATTAATAGTGCCTTAAGGGATATATTAGGGGTTTATATAATAGCTTATCTTAATAATATCCTTATTTATACTAATAGTATATATAAAGAGTATATATAGTGTACTAAAGAGATCCTTTC
Source organism: Claviceps fusiformis PRL 1980 (assembly GCA_000223055.1). Lineage (NCBI taxonomy): Eukaryota > Fungi > Ascomycota > Sordariomycetes > Hypocreales > Clavicipitaceae > Claviceps > Claviceps fusiformis. The sequence continues at coordinate 34,384 of AFRA01000238.1, forward strand.
CTATCTCTAATAGGCTAGCCTATATCTTAACCTTAGTAAGTATGCCTTTAGTGTAACTAAGGTTAAGTACCTAGGGTTTATAGTATAAGCTAGCTATATTGTATAGCTTAATTTAGCTAAGGTAGCTACTATTTATAAATAAAAGGTATTAATATAGCTATAGAATATATATAGCTTCTTAAGCTTTATAAACTTTTATTAAGAATTTATAGCTAATTTTTTAAACTTTATTAAACTTTTACTTAACCTTATTTGTTACGGTCCGCTCCCAGAGGCGGAACCCACCTTACAAAAGGAGGGTTCCGCCGCACATAGCTAGAGAAGACAACTTCAACCATACATACACTTAACTACCTACCTATAACTTAAGTGTTCCTTCTTTTTATAACTTTATAACATACTATACCTATTTATATAAGTACCCCTATTTATATGTAACATCTAGCACGTAATAAGTAGTAGCAATTGCTATTTCTTTTATATGCCTATTTACTATATAAAAGCTAATAATAAAAACTATAAACCTTATATTAAGAATAAAAGAAAACTAGTAAAGTTTACTTATTAGCCTAAATTCTCTAATTATTAGCTCTATTACTAAAAACTAACTATAGTAAATCCATTATTTTTAGGCTTTCTACTAAGACTTCCCTAACCTTAAGAATAAAAAGAGATTACTTTTATTATAAAAAGACATAAAAAACCTTTAAACTTTTACTAAATATTAATATATTAATAGTAACCTTTAGATTTACCTAAAGCCCTTAACTATTAAAAGACCTATCTATTAAAACCCTATAAGTTTTGCTATAATTAATATAAAGTAGAAATTAATAAAAGGTATTATTTATAAAGCTAAGCTAAAATACCTTTTTAAATAAGTAAATTTAATATTAGGAAACAAAACTATAACGCTAAAGAATAGTCTAAAATATATAAAAAACACCTATAATATAGGTATATATAATATTCCTAAAGATAAGTTAATAGGAAATATAGTAAGTATAGGAATTAAGGGACTGCTAGAGACCCTAAATACCTTATCTTATACTAAGGAAAACTACACTTCCTTATAGGAAGGGGACTATATTAGTGCTAGCTCCTATTAGGAAACTATCCTAGAAATAAGAATCCACCTTTATCTAACTTTTAGTATATTAAATCCCCCTTTAGGAACCCTATTAAATCCTATAGAAATTAACTAAAATAAGGTAATTTTCTACTTACTTAGTAGTTAAGAAGAATATATACCCCCTTTATAGGTAATAGGATCCTAGGGATAATAATATAAGCCTAATATATATAATAAATTCTAGTAGTTTTTTATTAATATATATAACTAGTAAGAGTCTATCCTTAGTAAGATTTACTATAGTAGTGTAAAGGAAATTAATAAAGTAGTAATTTATATAATAGCTATACTAAAAGCTTTTAAACTAGCTAAATCCTACTAGTAAACTATAAAGCAAGCCTAATACCCTCTATTAACCTTAGAATAGGTTCTAACCTTAAATACATAATGCCTTACAGTATCTTTTAGAATAATAGGCATATAAATATAACTAGCCTATATAGTAACTCTTAATGCCCTCTATGCTAAGACTTCTTAGCTTTAGGGGCACTTAGTTAATAAAGAGTTCTATAAAACTTTATATAACCCCTTACTTTATAATAAGCTACCCTTTAGAAACGCTATATATACTTAGGGACTATTATTTATACCTATAGAATAGTAACCTAAAGATAAAAACCCTTATAATAATCTAGCTACCTAAGCCTTAAAGATAATAGACTATTTAGTAAAACCTTTTTAAAAACTTAGTAATATTATATACCTTAACCCTAAAATAAATCTAAATAATATTAATAGTAAGGCTATTCAATATAAAGGCAAATCCACTATCTTTATAAATATAGACCTTTAAATCTAAGTAATTAGGGATTACTATAGCTACGCTAGCCCTAACTACTAAAAATAAATTATATATTAAGTTTAGTATTTGTTTTATAGAGCTACCTATATATAGTACTGCTAGCATCTTAATAATATAAAAAGAGCTATAATATTCTATAATTTTAAGTTAGTATTTACTATAGTTAAGAAAGATTTTAGCATTAAAATTTAAAATACTATTACTTAGCTTAACTAAGCTAAATTCACTAGGGATAATATATTATTTAAGATATTCTTATAGGAATTTATAATAAAGGTTTTCTTTTATATTAAAGCTAATAAGGAATTTACTAACCTTTAGCTTCTTATCTATTTTTACTATAAGCTTTATATAAAGCTTTAGTAAATCTACCTCTTATTAATGGAATCTAACTATTAAAATATATATATTAACTTAATAAAAAGTAAGAGGTATAACTTTAAGGACTTCATTCTAGGTAATAAAACCTACTATAAAATAAAGAGGAGTAAGGTCTAAGCCTTTACTTACCTCTTTATAGAGGACCTAGAATTAATAGATAATAATATCCTCTACCCTACTATAGAGGCTTACTAAAATAGGCTACCTTATTATAATAGCTATTATAGTAGTAGTTATAGCTTACTCTAATACTAATAAAATAGTTACTACTAATACTTATAAAGCTATAAATAATATTATAATTTTAGTAATAAGTATAATAGTAAGAACTACTAACCTTAAAGCTACTTATACCCTTTCTAATCTAATTATAGTTACTTTTATAAGGGTTATAAAGGGGCTCTATAATAATCCCCTAAGGAACCTAAGAGGAATATATTAATAGCTACTTTTAATACTAAGGAGGTAGATTCCCTTAGGTAATAAAAGGAAACTAAGCTTAAATGCTATAACTTCTTTAAGTGCCTTTAGTATAATTATAAAGGTTATAAACTATAATTCTATAAGAAATAGGCGCCTAAGAAAGGCAATAGTATAAACTATATAGTTATAGTAAATAACTTTAATATAAAAGCTAAGGAGTCCTACCTTATATTCTTAAAATACTATATAGTTAAGAAAGGTATTATTAAGAGCAACTTAAATAAAAATAAATCTAATTTTATAGACACTTTCTACGCTAGGGAGCCTATCCTTCCCTTTAATATATACTATAAAAAAATTATAGTATTTAAAGAACTAATTAATAGCTAGGTTATTAAAGTAGTAATAAGGCTATATTAATTAAAAATTACTAAAAAAAGAAAGGCAACCACTTACTTTAAAGTAAACCTCTACTTTAATAACTAAAGGTAGGACTATAAAATTTACCTTAATATAGGGACTTTATTAATATTAGTTAATAAGGAGTAGCTTTAATAGAATAATTATAATATTTAATAAAAAACCTAAAAGCCTAAACCTATAAATAGTATAAATTCCTTTTTTTATATTATAAAAACTATTACCTTTAGCTTTTATATTAAAGGTAAAGCTAAAGGAAAATTAGTATTTAGTTACTTTACTATAACTATTAATATAATAAAGAAGCTTACACTAAAATTATTAATTAGTATAGATTTTATATATAATTATAGTATTAAAATTAACTTTATTAACCCTAGGGTTATTTTCTAATCTATATATAATATAACTATGCCTAGCTATATTTTCTACCCTATTAATATAGTTCTAACTAGGAGGGTTATTATAATACACTAGATTACTATATTACTATATAGCTTAGAATTTCTACTAGTTTTCTAGAAGAACTATATAATATATAAGGCTATCAGTGTTTATTACTTTATCTTAAAGAACCGCTAAATTTTTAATAGTATTATAAATTATAGGTAGGTAAAATACTTACTAATTTATAACTTTATAAACCTTTTAATTTATATTAAGCCTAACTAAAAACTAAAAAACCTTTAAGGTTTAAACTCTATAGACTCTTACTTTACTATAAATAATATTAAGAACTTCTCTACCTTCTATAGTTATAATATTAATATTTTATTAAGCTATAAAGAGCTAGTAATACTAAAGGATATCTTTCCCTTTAAAATAAAGAAAAATACTAAGAATATAGCTAATAACCTTAACCCTAAGGTAGTTAATAATAGCATCCCCTTATATAGTATTATATATCTAAATAATATTCTATTTATTATAAATAAATTTAGTATTAAAATTATAAATCTTAACCTAGTAGCTATAGAAAAACTTATTAAACTTACTAATAAGTATAATATTTACTATAACTAAGGGGTAATACTAATACCTAAGAAGGAGTAAATGTATATTAATTTTATTAATAGTTAGTAAAATTAGCTAAAACCCTTATAAGTATATTACCT
>AFRA01000239.1:0-38644 GCA_000223055.1 Claviceps fusiformis PRL 1980
ATTATATACTAAATATTATATATAAATAGGGGTACTTATATAATAGGTATAGTATATTATAAAGTTATAAGAAGAAGGAATACTTAAGTTATAGGTAGGTAATTAAGTGTATATATAGTTAAAGGTATTCTCTCTAGCTATATACAGCGGAACCCTCCTTTTATAAGGTGGGTTCCGCCTCTGGGAACGGACCGTAACATTAATATTTATAATAAAATACAGGTATATAGTAAAGAAAAGCTTACTTTTTAGTTATAACTTTATATTATTAATATTTATTTAGTAATAAAAACTATAATAATATATAAGTTATTATAATAATAATTACTTAACTTATATAAAAAGTATTTTAAAGACTTTTTAAACTTAGTTTTATAATATCTTTTACTATTACCTTTTCTTATAATAATAGCCTTTATATACTTTAAGTAAGGTATAAAGTATTAAGTACTATAAAATATAAGTAATATTAGCTTTATAGAGTTAATAAAGTTATTAATATAAAAAATAAAATATTTTAAAGACTTATTATTTACTTTTTTTTTATAATAAAAAAGTCTTTAAAGTATAGCCTTTATAGCCTTTACATACTTAAAAGGAAAAAGCTTTTTAATTATTTTTAAATTATTATAAACTTAAAAAAAGTAATTAAAAAAATCAAAAAATAATAAAAAAGTAAAGAAAATATAAAAAAAATATTAATATTATAATTCTTAAAAGTTAAAGGAATTTTAAAAGTAATTTTTAAAAAAAGTACTTATTAAATATTTTTTTAAAAAACCTTTTTTAACTTTAAAGAAGGTATAATAATAATAATAATAATAATAATAATAATTAAATTAATTAATTATAATAAAAAAATATTTATAATGAAAAAAGAAAAAAAGGAATTTATAATTAATAAAAAAAATTATAATATTTATAGTTTTTATATAACTTTACTTTATTACTTTACTTTATTATTTTACTTTAATTTTATATTTATAAGTACTATTATATATATTACTTTATATAATTAAAGTTACCTTTTTTAGTTAATTATACTTTAATTAAAGGGTATATTACTTAAAATATATAGGTAGAGCCTAGATAATATATAGATTATAGTAAGCCTATACTATATAAGGGCTGCGGCTATGCATACTATTTATTACTTATTTTCTTTTATATATAAATTACTAGGGACTTAGAATAGCGAATATATTAACTAATTTCTAGCACACTCCGCGCGTCAGCGGCGCAAAGGCGTGGATCTAATGTCTAATGTCCTCACCATCTGCCATCTTAAGAAAAAGGAGGATAAAGAAAAAAAAAAAAAACAGCGGCTGCACATGTCATGTCGTACCTTGTGGAACAAAGCCAGCTCGATTGGGGAAACCCCAGCCCACGCGGCGTTGTTCCTGGATTTTGTCCCCCGCATGATGTCATGACCGCATCATTGCATTCCGTTTGGGAGGGATTTGTGTGTTTGTCTGTGTGTGTGCGTTACCACAGTCACGCATGGAATTCCAGACGGAACAGACTAGTCATTGGTCGGGGACTCACAGATCCAATGCCTTGATGCGCATTGCTTTGACTGACGGAAAGCAGTGAAAAGAAAAAGAAATACCAAATCAAGTCAATTGACTAAAACCTGCCACCGTGGTATCATTCATGCCTCGTGAGCATTTAAACGAACAATAAGAGAAGAGATGAATTGGAAATGAAACGACAAGAAGCATAGAGTGAAACTAGGAAACTTTTACACCAAATCTAAGAGGAAAAACTAAGAGAAGAAACTTGAAAAGAAGAAACCAACTTTAAAAGAAGAAACCAACTTTAAAAGAAGAAGCTAAAAAAAGAACAAAATAGAATATAAAAAAGAAGACAGAAGAACTAAAAAGAACAACAAAAATAAAAAGGAAAAAAGCTAAGGAGGGAAAAGTTAAAAACAAAAATGAGAAAATTTTGCATCCAAAACAATGGTGGTCCCTTCCTTTACTTCCTTGAGGACATACTTGCTCGGCGACTCGCCGAGGGAGTACCTTTAGGGGTTCCTCGTGGCGTGACACGGCTTTCGCCAAAGAAGCGATGCTGTTGACTGTAGCTGCGCAAGTTGCCAGGACGCTTCGCCACAGAGGTAGTGGAGCCTGTGGGAGTAAAAAAAAAAGTTTTAGCAGGACACTTCTTGATGCCAAGTAGCGGGGGGAGATGGAAAAAGAGACAAAGACAGAGAACTGGCTTTACCTCGGTGTTCGACATCGTCGGAGGGAGCATGGGCGAGGTCAGGGACGTTTTCCTGACGCGCGACGGCCAGTTTCTGGGCAAAAGGCGATCGCTTTCGCAACTGAGGTCCCTTCCAATAGATGACGTAGACGGCAATGACGAGAACAAACGAGATGCAAAACAGAATGGTGCTCGCATACTCGAGGTTTCGGCCGCTCGATTTTCCAATGTTTTCAAAGAATGGCACGGCCGGGACGGTCAGCACGCCGGCCAAGAAGTCTCGCGCCCAACCATTGCCACCCGTTGCCGAGGCAGAGTATGGACCGTACGCGCAAATCATGTAGTCGATGGTGGCCATGTAGATGGCGTAGTTGGCGATGCCGACAATGGCGACGAATATCATGGAGCCGATCCAGTGAATCGGAGGGCCCTGGATGGTCCAGGCGAAGCCAATCAAGCCAATGGGCAAGCAAGGGGCTGTATAGAGTAGGAACCAAAGACGAGACTCGTACTGCGCTCGCTCGTCGTTGGGCTTGGCGGCTCGCTCTTTGATGTTGCGGCGGATGGCAGGGATGAACATCAACCAGGCAATCAAATAGCCGATGCCAATGGAAATAAATGTCAGGCCGACCTGCACGGGAGTAAAGCCCCATTTTCCGGTATACACGAGCCCAAAGGACTGGATGAACATGAAGATGAGCGCATCGGAGAACCCTGAGAGCAGGGACAAGACCAGGACGATGGGCTCAGTGACAAACATTCGGAACGGTCGAACCCAGGTCACGAGGATCTCCTTGGCTGAGAAGCGATCACTGAAAGGAACGAGCTCATCAGGTCCCCAGATGTTCTGACCCGTTTCCGCTCTACGCTTCTTGGCAATGCGGTTCATCATGATGGTAGTTCGGGTCTCTGGAACAGTAAATGCGTGGACGAGCTGCACCACAGCACCAAGAATAAGTTGAATCCAGATAGACCATCTGCGAAAGATGACGTTAGCCATGATTGACGGAGGAAGGAAGAGAAAAACAATAACAAAGGGGGGGGGGGACGAGAAACGAATGGGATCCATTTTCCACCCACATACCTCCAGTTCAGATACTGCTCAGTGAAGCCTCCGACGATGGGACCGAGAACGGAGCCTCCGACGGAAGAAAAGACGACGTACGCAACAGCATACTGCTGCGTGTCGGCCTCCCACATGTCGGCAATCATTCCGAGAGTGACGGAGCCACCAGCCGACGACAAACCACCCAATGCTCGGCCAACCATGACGGAGGCGAAGTTGGGTGCCAGTGCGACGGGCAACTGAAAGATGTTGACAAGAAACAGTGAAAGCTGGAGGACCGGCCAGCGACCGAACTCCTCAGACCATGGTGCCCAGAGCTCACAACCAAAAGCATAGAGAACCAAGAAGATCATGGCACCGCATCGAGCAGCCTGGTCGCTAACACCAAACTCCTCCGTCATGCCGGGAATAGCGTTGGAATACAGCGAAGTGTTGAAGTTCATGGACACCTGGACCCAGAAGATGACGGTGAGAATGTACCATTTTTTCCAGTTGGAGTAGCCGAAGCCCAGCTCGTTGTAACAGTCGTCTTCGGTGATTTCGTATTTGTCATTGGTACCCAGCTTTTCCAAAATAGCGCCATTGGAGTTGTCCGGCGAGGAGATGATGTCTTCAGCAGAGCCATTGGATCCAGAGGCTTCGTCTTGGGCCCTTTTGTTCAGCTCCGCAGATCCGGACTGCTTGAGCTTCTCGTTGGCGAGGTCAAGGTCTCTCTGATTGATGACCTGCGGAGGCTCTTCTGAGAAATGGGGGTGCGCCATTTTCCCTTCGGTTGTTTGTTCTGTTGTTCTTTATGATCTGTCTTTGTTCTTGTTGTTGTTGTTGTTGTTGTTGTTGTTGTTGTTGTTGTTGTTGTTTATCGTTTGGTTTTGTTGCCTTTTATGATGTTTTGACTCTCTGTTTTTTTTTCCCTGGTCGGGGGTCAAGTCGCCTGGATCGAGGTGAGGTGCCTCCCTACCTTTTGATAAACTCAAGGTAAGATGACAACAACACAATCCGTGCAAGATGGGATGAGCGGAAACAAAAAAAGAAAATAAAAGGAAGGTGAGAAGAATAAAGAAAGAAGAAGAAAAATTTCAAGGCGAGTCAGCTCGAAAGAAGGGTTACAGCTGAATTTAAAGCAATGGAATAATGAATAAGTTTTTCCGTACGAAAAGCTTATGGTTAGTTCCTGTCGAGAATGGAGACAACAAGCTTCGGCACGAAAAGAGGAAGTGGCCGACTCCACCTACGTACGGATAGAGACAGGGATGCGATGGCTATGGCATAGCAAAGCATAGCATGGCATAGCATGGCATGCAATAATAAGCGGCCGCCAAGTTTCTTCCCTGTTTGCGCCAGGGATGCTTTGCCTGGACACTGCCATGTCATTAGGACATGGGGTGTATCGATGGGCCTGGAGATCATGACGATCGTTCAATCTGATGGAAACAGTTGTCCAAAAAGCAAAGTCCAGACCCCCAAACCCCAGACTGCAGGCCCTAGTAGTCAGTCTCAGGCATCAAACTGCGTGAGATGCATCGAGGTGGCAGCGATGACGGCAGCAAGTAAGGAATTTTTCCATATCCGGGTAACCTGGGCAACACTCTGAATTGCTGCCTTTGGGGTCGCAGTGTCGTAGTGCTGTTCTCATCCAAGACATAACTCTCTTTCCGTCGAATAGTGGGGCAGTCTTTATCCTTTTCCTTTCTTTTCGTTTCTTTCCTTGTAACTTTTTCTCTTCCTTTACTTTTTTATCCCAATACCTTCTCTCATTCTCTTATTCTTTCTTCTTTACTTTTTTTTTCTCTTTCTCTTTCTGTGGCTGTCCGTACGTCAGGCGACATGAAAAAAAAAAAAAGGCTAACCAAGTCATCATTACCAAGGTCTGAGATTGGCCCAGACCCCGCGCTTGGCTGAAAACAAAAGTAGCGTCTCTTTTTAGGTTTGCGTATATCCAAGTGTGAACATTTCTTTTTTGTCGGTGGGCAAATGCTTTCCAGCACGTTCATCCGCATGCACAAATGTCAAGCATCCTCCTCTTTTCAAGATGTTGTCTTCTATGGCCGCAATGCGAATGGGTGATAAGCTTCAGATCACTTGAAAGCTTCGCGCCTGGTCATCAGCGCCGCATACTCATCGCCCTTGGGCCAAGTATATGACATCCTTGTCCGGATCGCGGCATTTATCTCCTTCATGGCTGACAAGGATTTGCTGCGATCGGTCCGCAAGGCCCCACGTCCCGCCAACGCCATGCCACATTTTCTCTTCAACTTGATGTCATTTGCCCGACAACCTGAAAACCTGTGCCACAGAACAAATACGATGGCTTCGAATAGGCGTCTTTTTCTTCCTACCTCAAATACAAGTGTCGTGAGTGTTTCTCGGAATTATGAGCACCTTGACGTCTGCCTTGACTTGAATTGGTATCAGGACCAAGACCAAAGCAATTGCCGTGGTGAAAAAAAAAAAAACGTCCACAGCCGGCGTTGCAGTGAGATCAGTGAAGCCGCTTTGTGTTCTATCATCGCTTCATGCATGTGCGCTGTTTTGGGGACAATGGCGCAGCAGCAATACGTGACGGTCCGACGAATCCGCCATTGTGAGGGCTTGAATAACCAATCGGTTGGCTGGCCCATTCTGCCCATTCTGCCCATTCTGCCCATTCTCCACTAGCCTCCCCGCGCCCACGGTGGAAATGCCGTCAGTTGGCCAACAGAAACATGGTCCAAGGATTCGGACGCCTTCGTGCCGCAGTGGGTGCCGGAGCAGGAGGAGCCAGAGTAGGCAGCCAGATCGACCGATGATGGCATCAGCAGAATGCAAACTGCCTGCCGTATCCTCCGTGAGACGCCCTTCTCGCGAACTCGTTTCTGACCGACAATGACAACACTCGGGCGCCGGCGCATTCTGTCACGTCGGTCTTTCTGACCCTGTCTTCTTGGTGGGATAGAGGATCTATAGATAACCGGTTTCTCGGGGCAGATTGCCGCTTTGAAGCACAATGTCGTCATGTGTTTGGACTCGGGAGCAAGCGACCATGTCGGGCGAGCCCAACTTCTCCCCAGCCGAGTCTTGCGGGTTGGCGCGGCAGACAATACCACAGCTGCAGGGCAGACGCCGCGCCGCCATCGTCATGGTGCATGGAAGGGTGGATGAAGGACGGGCGGACGAGTTGAGGGAGAGGCCGGCGGGAGAAGCGATTTCGGGGACTTTTTTCTTTTTCTTTTTTTTTTTCCTGAATTTGAACTTGAATTCGAAATCGAAATCGAAATCTCGCGGTCCGTGCGCAGGCCCGCATCCATCTTCGCCCCTTGACAGCAAAAACAAAAAAAAAAAATTAAAATTCGATACCTGGCGTTTTTGTTCTTTCTTCATGGCGGTATGCATTTATCAAAGTTCACAGTTATGTCTCATGTTCTCTGATGGTTCCATGCTGGCAAATGATGCATCTTTGCGTATGTACATTGTATGCATCCTGCATTATCCTGTTATCTCGAGGCCGTAGCGGCCAATTCTAAGCGAGACATGCTGATTGGCCACACACGCTCTGCGATGAGAGATGGGAGAGAAATTCAGGAAGGAACCTCCCGTCGATTGGAAGCGTGATTGCCTGTTGGAGGCCATCAATTCCAAATCCTCCGGACACGTGATTCGCCATGACTCGCCATGCCACCATGCCACCATGTCACCATGTCGCATTGCAAACCACGTCTTTGGCAATAACCCCCTTTCACCCCGACATAAGACTTGCATCTTTGATTCTTGTTTGACAAGAAGATCTCAGCTCTCCTTCCGTCTGGCAGCCGAGGCCAAGTACACAAGGGTCAACGAGATAACGTCGTACGCACTGTCCTGGAAGTAGAATCATGCATGGCATCATGAAACCTGTACGAGCCCCGTCATGCGCTTGACGACCCGAGGAATCGACGCTGAACATGCCGTTTGGGCTTCACGGGGCTGAGGGGAGTATGCGACCTATTCACAAAAGAACTATATTAATCCAGCCTATCTAGATTCTACGTGCTTTCACCACATTCTTCATGCAGGCGACTTTGGTTTCTGAACAGCGTCTTCGTCCACTTCCTTTCCGTAATTATGTTTCCAAACCCACTCATTGAACTTCCACCAAAAGTCTGTGCTCGACTTGTCTCCACCAGCGGCAAAATGAATCAAGGTTTCCGAATCGTCGTCTTTATGATGACGACCCTTGCCCTTCCCGTGACCTTTATGTTTGTGACCCTTCTTGTGAGCAGGAGAAGGAGTAGGAGTAGGAGTAGGAGTAGAAGTAGGACTGGGGCTCGGATCCGGGATCAAAGCAGAGTTCGGACCAGAGCCCGGCGTCGCCTCAGGATCGGGAGAATCGGTAACGGGATCCAAGCGAGCAACCGCACTCGGAAGAGAGGCTACGGCGGTGGAATCTCCTTCTGATACGCGTCCTGACCCGGAGCCGCCCGCGAGGGCATTGGCGATGCATTTCAGGACCTCTTGTCCAGAAGTTGGCTTGCTTGTGACACAAGTCTTGACTCCGTCGTTTGCAAACGGTCCCAAGTCAGTGACACACTGCGGCAATTTCAAGGCCAGGCTGAGCAAAGACATATCGCCGAGCGCCTCGCACGACGAGGGCAGCCTCGTCAGGCATGCTTTGGATAGCGTTCTCGTGAGGCAAGAAACAATGTCAAGTCCCTGGGATCCAGACACTATCTCCACCGGGTTTAAACACTGCGCAATCGCGTCGACACCATAACTGCCCAAGACAAGCTGGCAAGCGCCGACGAGCGGTTTCAGAGAAAGTCCTTTGACATTCTGAAGGATAGCGCAAGCGGACGGAAGCTGCTGAGATAGACAGGTCAATGTCGTCGGCGTGGAGGACGCTGTCGGAGGGGGAAAGGCAACGGGACAAATTCGGCCTGGATCGATAAGGCCGGTGGTCTCCCACAGACAGCTGATGATGTCGTCGCCCTGGGTTTTGCCGCTGATCAAGCAGTCGAGGGATTTGCCAACGGCAAATGGGCCCAACTGTTGCCCGCACAAAGGAACCTTGGAAGCCAGTACCGAGCCACTCTCGCCCGCGAGTTCAGTGCAAATGGTTGGCAGTGAAGGCAGGCATGCACTGGTGATGGTGCGCCCAAGGCACTGGACTGTGTCGCTTCCTTTGGAGAACGTGGAGATGCTGTCCAGCGAGATACAATCTGCAATGTCCCCAACCGCGAAGGGCCCCAGAGCTGACCTACACGCGGAAATATGGAAAGCGAGGGCCATCCCGTTGTAATTTCCGAGATCCGCGCAAGCCTGAGGAAGGTCGGTAGCGCAGACCTGTCCCTTGGGCGCCGAGACGCACGTTGGAGAGGTCTTGGTGCTGCTGGTAGAACTGGACGACGTGCCACTTGTGGTCGTTGGTGGCGGAGACGCCGAACTCCTCACCATGGTCGAGAAAGTGGACGGTATGCTCAAGGCGCTTGCGGCAGAAACAGGACTAGAAGAAGCCCTTTGTATGCTGACCACGGAAGCAGATTTGGAAGCGACTGCCGGAATTGTTGCGGCGGCACTCGATACACTCAGCGTCTGACTGGCACGGACAGGATTTGCGAGTGATAACGAAAGTCCCAAGGAAATCCCCAGAGCTGGGCGCGAGACTGGATTAGCAGTTGGCGTCGAAGCCAGTTGTGGAATAGAAGCTGGATTCAAGCTCAAGGGGAGATTCAGCGTTGGTGAAGAAGCCGCGAGAGGAGCCACTGGAGATGCGCTTGAGACAGGAATAACAACTGAGCTAGTAGCCACTACCGGAATGCTCGTGACGACGTTTCCCAGACTGAGAGTTTGAGTGACACTCATAGGATATGCCACAGGTGCCAAAAGTGAGGCTGCCGCGGAAGTTCCCAGACTTGATTTTGGGACAGGAATAACGACTTCCAAGGCAGAAGATGCTGACGATACTTTCGTGAGGGTTGCCGGCTCAAGGGGAATCTCGGTGACAATAGAATCCACCACCGGGATTGTCGTGACAACGCTTCCCACGCTGGGAGTCTGAGAGACACGGATTGGATTTGCCACAGATGCCGAAAGCGAAACTGCCACGGAAGCCACGCCCGAGACAGAAATACCGACTTCCAAGGTTGAAGCCACCTGAGAAACTTTATCGAGAACACTTTGCGAGCTCGCTTGGGGGATCGCATTGGTGCTTGCAACAGGTACCGGGGCCGTCAAGGTAGCCACTGGAATTGTGCTCAAACCAGGAATCACATCCAAGGAAGATCCCACCAGTTTGACTGTCGTGAGAGCGTCTTGTAAGCCAGGAGATTGGGGTATGGGGCTAGGATTTGCGACAGACACCGAAACTGCCACGGACGCTACCGGGGCTGCGCTTGGAACAGGAACAGTAGCCAGCGTCGAAACCCCCAAGGGAAGAGTTTCCAGAGAGGTTTGAGTATTAACAAGGACGGATTTTAAAATCGATACCGAAACTCCCACGGATCCTGGAAGATTCGCGATTGACGATGCAGATAGTGCGGGTGCTTGGAGACTAGGGGTGCCGCTGGAACCGAGGACAGCAGCCGCGCTCGAGAGAGGATTGAGAGGTAGTGCCGAGGTTGGTATGGATCCGGTCGCGGAAGCCTCGTCCAAACTGAGGCCTGCACTTACGCTCACATAAAGCCCTGCGCTTCGAGAGAGACCTGCTAAGCTGGAACCTGGAGAAGAAATTGAAGCAGGGAGAGGACTAGTAACCGAGAGCACCGACAACGATGGTATTGAAATGGGATTCAAGACTGGTGCGGAAGGACTTGGAATAGAGCTCGACGTCAGGCCGGAAGCAATCGGCGCAACAGTCAAGAGAGATGGGACGGGAACTTTGTCCGTGAAGGTCAATGGAATCAAGGTTGTGAGACTAGACAGAGCTGGGAGAGAACCCGATGCGGACCCTGAAGCAAGTGGTGCAATAACAGTTAGCAGAGAGGAGACCGAAACCTTCTCCGTAACGGGCAATGGGATCAAGGTTGGGAGACTAGACGGAACTGAGGCAGAGACTGAGGCACAGACTGATGCCTGTGCAGAAGCAAGCGGCTTGACGATGGTCAGTAGAGTCGAGACCGAACCTGTCCCAGTGACGGGTGACGGAATTATGGTTGCGAGAGTGGACAGGCCCGGGCCAGACAATGCCAGCGCTCCTGAACTGGACAATCTTGTCGCTGTCAAGGCGGACAAGTCCAAGCTAGGTGTCGCTGCTGACAGCAGCGTTGATAAAGGTGGCGAAGCTGCAATGGAGATCGACTGGCTGAGCAGTGGTTTTCCTGATGAGGTTGGCAAAGATAGATCAGGCGATATCAATATTGACGGGACTGACGGCAACGCGGCTGACGAGGCGGGAGAGCTAATCGGTGCCAGATTTATCGAAGCCGATGCTGAAATTGATAGTGCCTGGCTCAACAATGGTTGGCCCGATGAGATAGGCAAAGCTAGACCAGACGATGCCGATATTGATGGGATTGGCGGCAACGAGGCCGACACGGCCGACAAGGCCGACGCAGCTAAGCCACCTGGTGCTGATATTGATGGGATTGGAGGCAACGAGGTTGGCGAAGCCGATGCAGGTGAGTTAATTGGTCCTAGATTTATCGAAGCTGATGCTGAAACCGAAATCGACTGGCTGAGCAATGGTCTTCCTGATGAGACTGGCAGAGCCAAAGCAGATGATGCCGATGTTAATGGAATCGACGGCAACGAGGTTGGCAAACCCGACGCAGCTAAGCCACCTGGTGCTGATATTGATGGGATTGGAGGCAACGAGGTTGGCGAAGCCAATGCAGGTGAGTTAATTGGTCCTAGATTTATCGAAGCTGATGCTGCAATCGAAATCGACTGGCTTAGCAATGGTTGTCCAGATGAGACTGGCAGACCCAGAGCAGATGATGCCGATATTGATGGAATCGACGGCAACGAGGTTGGCACAACCGATGCAGGTGAGCCAAATGGTCCAAGATTTATCGAAGCTGATGCTGAAATCAAAATCGACTGGCTGAGCAATGGCTTTCCAGATGAGATTGGCAAAGCTAGGCCAGAAGAAGCTGAGTTTACAGAACTTAACAAAGCTGAAGTCGGGAGAATCTGGCTAAGCGATGGTGTTCCTGAGACTGACAGAGCTAGAGTAGATGATGCCGATATTGCTGGGATCGGCGGCAATGAGGCTGACAATGCCGATGCAGGCGAGCCAATTGGTCCCAGATTTATTGAAGCTGATGCCGATGCTGCAACTGAAATGGACAGGCTGAGCAATGGTTTTCCAGATGAGATTGGCAAGGCTAGACCCGACGATGCCGAGTTTATTGAAACAAGTGAAGCTGAAGGCAGGATTATCTGGCTAGGGGATGGTATTCCTGAGATTGGCAGAGCTAGCGCAGACGATGACAATATTGATGGAATCGGCGGCAACGAGGTTGGTAAAGCCGGAGCAGATAAGCTAATTGGTGTCAGACTAATTGATGCTGATGCTGATGCTGCAATCAAAATAGACTGGCTGAGCAATGGTTTTCCAGATGAGATTGGCAAGGCAAGACCAGACGATGCCGAGTTTATTGAAGCAAGTGAAGCTGAAGGCAGGATTATCTGGCTAGATAATGGTGTTCCTGAGATTGGTAGAGCTGGTGCAGACGATGACAATATTGATGGAATCGACGGCAACGAGGTTGATAAAGCTGGAGCAGCTAAGCTAATTGGCGTCAGGTTTATAGAAGCCGACGCTGAAATCGAGACTATCGGACCAGACGATGGTACTCCTGAGATTGGCAACGCTAGACTAGATGATGGCAATATTGACGGGATTGGAGGCAACTGGCTAGATGGCGTTCCCAAAGCTGGGGCAGAGGATGCTAATGCTGTCGGAATTGGCAAGGAGGTTGGCAAGGCCGATGCAGCTGAGACACCCGGTGATAGACTTATAGAAGCAGACGCTGCAATCGAGATTATCTGGCTAGGCGATGATGTTCCTGAGATTGGCAAAGGCAGAGCCGAGGATGGTAATATTGAGGGGATTGGCGGTAACGAGCTTGACAAGGCCGAGGGAGCTGCATTAATTGGTGCTGAGTTTAGAGGACCTGAAGTCGGGATTATCTGACTAGATAACGGTGTTCCTGATATTGGCAACGCTAGACTAGATGATGGTAATATTGACGGGATTGGAGGCAACTGGCTAGATGGCGTTCCCAAAGCTGGGGCAGACGATGCCAATATTGACGGGATTGGCAAGGAAGTTGACAAGGCTGACGCAGCTGAGATACCTGGTGCTAGATTTAGAGAAGCTGACGCTGAAATCGATACTATCTGGCCAGGCAATGTTCCTGAGATCAACAACGGAGCAGATGGAGCCAACATTGACGGGATTGACGGCAACGCGGTTGCCAAGGCCGACGTAGCTGAGCTACCTGGTGCTAGATTGATAGAAGCTGACGCTGAAATCGAGATCTGGCCAGACAATGGTGGTCCTGAAATTGGCAAGACTAGAGCAGACGACGCTAATGTCAACGAAGTAAGCGGAGCTGGAGTCGGGATTATCTGGCTAGATAATGGTGGTACTGATATTGGCAAAGCTGGAGCTGACGATCCTAAGCTCAGCGAAGCCGAAGCCGGAATTATTTCGCCAGACAATGGTGTTCCCGGGGTTGGGAACACCAGAGTAGATGATACCAAGCTCAACGAAGCCGGAGATCCCAGGATGGATAATGTTGCTGTTGGAAGACTTGGGTTAGATAGTGTCGGTTTTGATAGAGATACTCCTGAGACCGGTTCTAACGACAGAGATGCCGATAACTTCAAGTCTAGCGAGGCCGAAACGATTGGGCCAGATGATGCCGAAACTTCGGAAGCTAGCAAAGCTGAAGTAGGGATTATCTGGATAGATGGTGCTCCCAAGGTTGGCAATGCTACAGCAGACGATGGTAAACTCAACGAAGCTAGCGAAGCTGGAGTCGGGATTATCTGGCCAGACAATGGTGTTCCTGAGATTGGCAATAACAGAGCAGATGATGATAAGCTCAACGAAGCTGGCGATCCTAGAATGGAGAACATTGCCCCTGATAATGGGGTTCCTGATAGAACAGAGCCTGGCAAAGATGGCAAAATTGAGCTAGGTAACGCAGAAGAAGTCAAAGTCGGAAGGCCTGGGCCGGACAGTGTTGGCTTCAATGAAGATACTCCTATTGATATCGATCCCAACGGCAGAGATGCTGACAGCTTTACGTCCAGCGAAGCCGATACGACTTGGCCAGATGATGCCAAATCTCTAGAAGCTGGCAAAGCTGAGGTCGGGATTACCTGGTTAAGTGATGAAGGTGTTCCTGAGATTGGCAAAGCTAGTGCAGACGATGCCAAAGTCAACGAAGCTGGCGATCCTAGGCTGGATAGTGTTGCTGCTGACAATGCATTCCCTGATAGAATAGAGCCTGGTAATGACGGCAAAAGCGAGCTAGGCAACGGGGAAGATGATAAAGCTGGAAGGCCTGGCCCAGATAGTGTCGGTGTTGATAAAGATGGCCCTGACGATACCGTTCCCGACGGCAATGATGCTGACGCCTTTATTCCTAGCGACGCGGACAAGATCTGGCCAGATAATGCCGAGCCTGTTAAAGCTGGTGAGACTGGGCCAGACAGTGTCGGCGTTGATAAAGATACTCCTGACACGACCAGCCCCGACGGCAAAGATGCTGATGCCTTCACGTCGACCGAAGCTGACAAGATTTGCCCAGATGATGCCAAACCTGTTAAAGCTGGTAAATTTGGGCCAGACAGTGACGGCGCTAATGAAGATACTCCTGGCAATACCGGCCCTACCGACAAAGATGCTGACGCCTTCACGTCTACCGAAGCCGACAAAATTTGGCCAGATGATGCCGAGCTCGTTGAAGTAGTTGAAACTGGGCCAGAGACCGACTCGGTGGAAACTAGTTTTGATGGTGTCAGTCCTGACAAAATCGAGCCCAGCGAAGCCGATGGAGTCGAAAGAGACAGAGGCAGTCCTATGGAAACAGTGCCAGATACTACGGCATTGATGCTAGGAGCTGATGCTGAAAGCAATTGTTCAGACGTTGGAGGCAGCGCCGATGGCGAAGCACCCGATAACAAAGTCGTGAAGGCTGATAGGGTTCCCGGTAGCTGGAGGGTAGAAGAACCAAGTCCTGGTAATTGCAGATCAGACGATGCAAGGAGTGATAGGCTGGCCGTGAAGCCTGGAAGTAGACCAGACAATGTTGGACTAGGAGCAGCGAGTCCAGACGACAACATTGTTCCGGACGACACTGCACCCCCCGATGTCGATGAAGCCTGCAACGTTGATCCTCTGGATGATGCAAACCCAGAGGTGACCGAATTGGCAGATGATGGGCCAAATGAGAGGGAGGCTGATAACTCCAGTCCCAGACCCGGCGTGTCTGCATCAGACGGAACGGACACGGAGGAAGCTGGTTGGCTAGCAGTTGTGACGATCGATGACCCTGATGAAGCTGGGTCTGATGAGCTACGACGAATGCTGGTGATGAATCCTGATGATACTGAGGCTGGCAATGATAACCAAGAGCTAAGGGAGGATAGGGGCGACAATGTTGGACCTGAGGTCGCCGAAGCCGATGCCGATGCATTGGTGCCAGTAGCCGTAGGATTGATGCTAGCCCCTGATTGAGAGGATGCTGTGGTTTGCGTAGAAGGTGTGCCTGACGACTGCGTGGCGGGTGTTGTGGTGGCCGAGAGTTGAGAAGCCAATGTGACCGAGCTCGAGGATGCCAGGGGGGTAATTATCAGAGAAGGTACTTGCAACGCTGGTAATTTAACAGACGAGGTACGTGAGCTTGAGACAGCCTTGGTGGAGGATACTACCGCTGATGACGATGCAGATTTGGCGCTCGAGGCTTGAGCTGCTGATGTCGCTGCATTTGCGACAGACTGAGAGCTGGAGATTTGGTCCGGAGAGGACGATGCTGATGGGGAAACAGAGCTAGAGGCTTGAGCTGATAGTGCCGCAGTTGAGGAGGCAGATTCAGAGCTGGATGCTGGAGCTGTTGGTTCAGAAGCAGGCGAGACCGAGCCAGAAGCTTGAACTGTTTCGGAGCTGGTGTTTGGAACTGATGATGCCGCTGCAGTTGAAACAACTTCCGAGCTGGAAACTTGAGCCAGAGACGATGATGAGGATTCTAATGCAGCAACAGAACTAGAAGCTTGAGCTGATAGTGCAGCACTTGAAGAAACTATTTCAGAGCTGGAAACTTGAGCCAGAGACGACGATGAGGATTCTAATACAGCAACAGAGCTAGAGGCTTGAGCTGATAATGCCGTAGTTGAAGCAGCTTCGGAGCTAGAAACTTGGGCCAGAGACGATGCCGTCGATGGATCAGCAGAGCTAGAGGCTTGAGCTGACAGTGCTGCCGTTGAAGAGACAGACTCAGAGCTAGATCCTCGAGCTGTCGATTCAGAAGCAGACGAGACGGAGCCAGAAGATGACTCCGTCTGAGAGCTTGAGGCTTGAGCTGAAGACACAGTACCTGACAAAGCTTCCGCAGCCGTGGTGAGCGTCTCTGATGCGAGCGCTGATGATACGGTCCCAGATGATGCTAGATCAGACGATACGGTGGCTGACGATGTGATGGGTGACGATGAGGAGACGTCTGACACGAGAGTCGAGCTCGAAGCTGCAACGGACAAAGCCGTGGCCGATACGGAAAGCTCGGAGCTTGCGGCTGAGGTTAAACTTGAAGAGCCCAAAGGATTCAGCTGAGTAGAAGACCCGGGACCCGAGGTCACTGAACCTGAAGATACTGAACCAGAGACGGACTGAGTGGCACTAGACGATAGTTGCAGGTCAGATGCTGCTGTTCCCGATGCCGGTAAGGATACTGAACCAGAGACAGACTGAGTGGCACTAGACGATAGTTGCAGGCCAGATGTTGCTGTTCCCGATGCCTTTAAGTCCGACGAGGCCGCAGCGAGTGAACCGCTGCTCGTCTGCGAGCTGGAAGGAGTCCCCGTCGCCGATGACTCTGGGGAACTACCGCTGCTGCTTGGGAGGCTGGATTGATTAGTCTGCGAGCTCGCTACACCGGAACTACTACTACTACTACTCGGTCTGTCAGTTTCAGAGGCAATAGAGGTGGCGCTGTTGGCCTGCAGCACGGAGCCATCACTCGTGGTGCTGCTTGGTCCCAGGCTCGCACTTGATGAGGTGTGCGAACCGGCCGCGTTGAAACTAGCTGTACTCGTTTCCGAAATCGAAGATCCGGTTGTGATTCCGGCATTCGAAGTGCTTGGCAGAGCTCCAGTCACTTGCGAAGTCGAGGAACCAGCAGAGTTGGGCTGTCCGAGGGCGCCGCTGGCATCCGAAGAACTGAGTAGAGATTGACTAGATTGGGAACTCGGAGAGAGAGTTGAGCTGGGTTGTGAGAGGACGCTGCCATCTGAACTGCTCGATCGAGCGCTTTCGCTAAGGGGAGTGAGAGCGGCAGAGGCAACGCCACTGGTACTGCTTGCCCCAGCGCTGTTGCTCAGAGAAGTTGAAAAGGCCGCCAATACACTGCCGCTGGAGCTGCTCGGTTGGGAACTGCCAGCTTGAGAGCTCAGAGAACCAGTCGAACTCGGTTGTACCAGGAGGCTGCCTTCAGAACTAGTCAGCGTTGTTCCGCCAGTCTGTGAAGTAGAAGTAGCAGAGACGACGCTACTAGAACTCCCGAAACCAGCTCCGTTTGTCTGTGAGCTTGATATCACAGTGTCAGAGGCGGCCTGCCCTAAGGCACTGCCTGTAGAACTGCCTGAGCTTGGTGCCAAAGTCTGTGAAGTGGAAGAAGCAGAGAGAGCGCCAGTAGAACTCCCTGAACTTTGTGAAGTAAAAGCAGCAGAGAGAGCGCCAGTAGAACTCCCTGAACTCTGTGAAGTAAAAGCAGCAGAGACAGCGCCAGTAGAACTCCCTGAACTTTGTGAAGTAAAAGCAGCAGAGACAACGCCAGTAGAACTCCCTAAACTTTGTGAAGTAAAAGCAGCAGAGACAACGCCAGTAGAACTCCCTGGACTACCTTGGCTCATTCGTGAGCTTGATACCACACTGTCAGAGGTGGCCTGTGACAGGACACTGCCAACAGATCTGCTCGAGCTTATCCCCATAGCCTGTGAAGTCAAAGTAGCAGAGATAACACCACTAGAACTCCCTAAGCCAGCCCTACTCGTCTGTGAGCTTGAGCTCAAACTACCAGAGGCGGACTGCCCCAAGATGCTGCCTTCGGAACTGGTCAGCGTCGGTCCGCCAGTCTGTGAAGTAGAAGCAGCAGAGACGATGCTACCGGAACCGCTGCCTTGAGAAGTGGACTGCGCAAGAAGGCTTCCAAAGGAGGAGCTGCTTGGTCGAGCCGTAGTCGTCTGCAGAGTTGAAGTAGCTGAGACGCCGGTACCAGAACTGCCCGATCCAGCTCGTGTTGTTGGGGAGTTGGAGCTCGTACTATCAGAGTTGGCCTGCCCTAGGGCGCTCTCAAAGGCACTGCTTGAGGTAGCAGTCGCTCTGTTTGTTGAGGACCCTGCACTCGACACGAGCTGCGCCGTCACGCTGCTCAAACTGGCAGATATTGTGCTGCCAGAGCTGCCAGAGTTTGACTGTGCAAGCACGCTGCCAAAGGAGCTGCTCGGCTGTGCTGTGATTGTGCGCGAAGTTAAAGTAGCCGAGATGCCGCTACTGGAACTGCTCGTTCCGGCTCCTGTTGTCTGGGAGCTGGAGCTCGACTCGGAATTCAGCTGACCTAAAACACTGCCAGAAGAGCTGCTCAGACTAGCAGAGGTTGTGCTGCCGGAGCTGCTCGTTCCACTTCGCAATGTTTGTGAGCTGGAGCTCGACTCGGAATTGAGCTGCCCCAGAACACTTCCAGAAGAGCTCGGTTGAGCGGTAGTCGTTGGCGAGCCGGAACTGGACGTGATGCCGCTGCCAGAACTGCTCGATCCGGCCTGTGTGGTTTGGGAGCTGGAGCTCGAATCAGAGTTGACCTGTCCTAGGACGCTTCCCGAAGAAGTGGTTATCCGGGCCGTGCTGGTCTGTGAAGCGAAACTAGCAGAGAAGCTGCTGCTAAAGCTGCTCGTTCCGGATCTTGTCGTTTGGGAGCTGGAGATCGAATCAGAATTCAGCTGTCCTAGAATGCTGACAGTAGAGCTGCTTGAACGTGCTGTAGTCGTTGGCGATCCGGAACTAGAAGTAACGCCGCCGCTAGAGCTGCTGAGACTGGCGGAAATTGTGCTGCCAGACCTGCTCGGTCCAGCAGTCTGTGAGCTGGAGTCAGGGTTGAGCTGTCCTAGGATGCTGCCAGTCGAGCTGCTTGGCGTAGCTCTGCTTGTTGATGACCTTGTACTGGAAGAAATAGCCTGTGCCGTCACACTGCTTAGACTCGCAGATACTATGGTGCCAGAGCTGCTCGTTCCAGCTCTTGTCGACTGCAAACTGGAGCTCACATCAGAATTGGCTTGCCCCAGGAAGCTACCAGTAGAGCTGCTTTGCGTCGCGCTGTTTGTCGATAACCTTGTACTAGAAGAAATAGCCTGTGCCGTCACACTGCTTAGACTCGCAGATACTGTGTTGCCGGAGCTGGTCGTCCCAGCTCTCGTCGACTGTGAACTGGAGCTCACGTCAGAATTGGCTTGCCCCAGGGCGCTACCAGTAGAGCTGCTTGGCGTAGCTCTGTTTGTTGATGATCCTATACTGGAAGAAACAAATTGTGCCGTCACGCTGCTTAGACTCGCAGGTCCTGTGCTGCTGACGCTGCTCGATCCAGCTCTTGTCGACCGTGAGCTGGAGCTCACATCAGAGTTGACCTGTCCTAGGACGCTTCCAGAAGAGCTGCTTATCCGCCCCGTGCTGCTTGTCTGCGAGGCGGCGGCGGTTAATACACCGCCACTGGAGCTGCTCAGCCGTGCTGTACTCGTCGGGGACCCCAAACTAGATGAGGCGGACTGTCCCAGAATGCTGCCATTGGCGCTGCTCACCGTGGCTCCGTTGGTCTGCGAGCTGCTAGGAGGGGCAGAGTTGGGCTGTCCCAAGACGTCACCAGTACCGGTGCTACTGCCGCTTAGTGTAGGTGACAGAAGCACGGGTGAGCTGGAAGAAAGAGCCGCAGTAGCAGAGCTGAATCGGCTGCTCGCGATGTCGCTGCTTGGCCCAAGTCCGCTGCTGGTCTGTGAAGCGCGAGAACCCTCAGAGGTGGGTTGCCCGAGGGCGCCGCCCCCGTCGGTGCTGCTTGATCCGGACCTGGCCGACCCTGTACTAGAGGACGATGGGCTGCTGCCTGTCTGCGAAGTCGGAGAAGCGCTGCTCGACGTGGGACTGGGCCTCGTCGGCGCCGATGTACTGGATTGTTGAGAGTTGAGCTGGACTGTAAGCGTCGAGCTCTGCCTGCTTGTACTCGAGCTTGTTGGAACCGGGGATGTGGTCCCCGGAACCGACGCAGAAATGGCATCCGTCCAGAATCCTCCTCTTCGCCCACAATCAACACTAGTTGCCACGTATTAGCGCCAAAGGTTTACCGGCAGGGGTCTCACGGCCTTGGGACGGGTGACCGCAGCTAACGACGCCGTTTTTTTTTCCTATACATACCTCGTACTAATTTCAGGGGCCGTATACGTGATTGTCACCACCGTGTTGACGAATCCTGGGCGGTCAATCATCACAGTATGTCCCTCGCAGAGAACGATACGCGTGGGCTTGGGGCAGTGTGTCATGATGGAGACGGGCATTTCCGTCAATTTGGCCACCGGTTGAAAGAACACCGTTGCCAAGTCTTCATCTGGCCCGTCTCCTATGGGCTTCGCCCCTGCGAGTCCATGATTGAGGGCAAGTATGGCCGACACCCAAAACGGGAGCAACGCCATTCTTGCTTTTTTTTTTTTGTTTCCCTCATCTAGAATCGTTAGTGAGACTGGTAGTTGGAGTCAAGTTTATTACTTCGCTCCGTGATCCGAAATGCCGAAAAGAAGAACGAAAAGAAAAGAAAGAAAGAAATTGTTTCGTCCAAACAGTGGAAGACAAAAGGTACAAAAGAAAAAAGAAAGAAAAAAAGAGGGTAAAATCAAGCCGTGTTGTAGTGCACAAACGACGGCACTTACACACGTATGCGGAGCATGTAAACTTTTTTTTTTCGGTTTTGGGCGTGTATTGTTCTTATATACAGCTATATTAACAGTTTCTGTCCAAAATTACGGGAAAAAAAGGCAGACCAAAACGCGCCATGCTCCTGGCTTTCTCTTCTACTTCACACCAAATCTGCCTCATTGAGGTGACTATTGTGTACAGCTTGGTCCAAACCGGACAACATTCCACAGCAAAGAGACAAGCAAGACAAAATTGCGTCCGTCGACTTGGCGATCGGAAACGGATAATCACGGAAGATCGCGTCCGGTATTTAGTCCTCGTGGATGGATCCATGTGTACACTACTTGCGCGCTCGGGAGCGGCAGGACTGTTTGCGTGTATATCGCAGGGTCGGAGGAGGAGTCCAAAAGAGTCAGCATTCCAACTGGGTTTCGTCTCATAACGCCATGCCGACAAGGAGGGTCAGCCTCTCTCGTCCCCTTTTGTTTTTGCCCCGAACGTGACACCCCTCGATGTGTGAAGGGCTGAAAAAGATTTCAGCATGAATCCCGTTGGTGGATGCGCTGCTGTCATGTAGTCTCCGTGCTCGCGAATATATCCGCCTTCAGACAGTAAGAGGGTGAGGACGAAGATAATATCTCTGGAAATGGCTGTTGCGGGCCAGCGTTTACCACAGTGGCATCCTTTATTTACCTTTTCGTCCTTTATTACTTTTACATTGATATACATATATGTATGTGCATATATACATTTATACATTTATATATATGCACGTGGATACATATGTATTTGAAATCAGTTTCAATTTGTTGTATTATCGGCTGTAGGCAACCCGAGTATGAAGGCTCTTCGTTATCAACCTAACCCAATTTCACGTGTGACATGTCCGAAAACAGGGTCGTCCTTGCGTCGGATCAAAACATCCTGTGTCTGGGACAGCGACAGGAATTGCGAGCCGATGCATGCCAAATCATCGATTGTCTCATTATTTTGACTCCCTGCTTACATGGTTCACATTATAACCACTTCGAATATCATTCCTGGTGAACTGAGTCTGTGAACAGGTCGTTTGAACGTCTTCGTCACTCGCTATTAGAAGGCACGGTGTCCGTCCAAACAAGTTCAACATTTCCCAACCCGACACTTCCTTTTATGCCAAGGAGATTACCATTTTCTTTTTCCAGTAATATCCCAAGTTCTTTTATACGAAAAACAAAAAAAAAAAAAACTGTGTCATTTCTCGTCTTGACAGTCATTTTCAATGCGTCACACAGAAATCGTGTTGGCCGTGTTGCCACTCCTTGCCAATGTTGGCGTCGTCGCCCGCGACATTGCGTGTTTTGCCACGGGAACGACAACCAGGTACCTGCCCTCCGTCACATCGAGAATCATGGCTCGCGGAGTGAGATGGGACCAAAGTTGGGGCGTCAAATGCCCTCTGCCAAAGGTATTGCCTGAGGATGAGTACGGCTATGGGGAGGGATATGGATACGGACAAGGATATGGACACCGACGTCCCCATGGAGGCAATGGTGGTAATGGAGGCAATCTTATTGCCAACGGCGGCAATGGGGGTGGTCGCGGAGGTCACGGCGGCAACGGAGGTGTCCTTATTGCTAACGGCGGCAACGGCGGAGCTGGCGGAGGTCATGGCGGTAATGGTGGCACCCTTCGTGCCAACGGCGGAGATGGCGGCGATGGCGGCGGCCGCGGTCGTTTCGGCGGTGGCGATGGTGGCGATGGTGGTAATGGAGGTTTTCTGGAAGCCAACGGCGGCGACGGCGGCGACGGAGAAGGCTTCGAGGATGGTGGTGACGGAGGCGACGGAGGTTCCCTCGAAGCCAGTGGAGGAGATGGAGGGAGGCATGGCGGCAATGGTGGTGACGGAGGCTTCCTGGAGGCCAATGGAGGCGAAGCGGGTAGCGGTGGCCCCGGTGGCTACAGAATACCGGCAATCCCCCACTACGGCGGCGGTCCGGCTTACGGAAAACCTCCTATTCCCAGTCCCGTTCCCCCCAGTCTCATTCCCAGTCCCCTCCCTACCGATCTTGTTGTGAGCGAAGGAGTTCCTCCAGTTCCTACAGACAATCCGGCAACAGGAGTACTTCCCCTTCCTACCGATCTACTTCCTACCGACAAGCCAGCAACAGTTGAACTTCCCCTTCCGTCAAACTTTCCGGGCGACCCAGCCACCATTCTTTCAGACATTTCGCCATTTGAAAGTCCCTTTCCCACCGATCATCTGACGGACCTACCTCCTTCTCCTACAGACATTGAGGGACCAGGAGAAGTTCCCCTTCCGACAAGTCTTCTGACCGACCTACCTCCTTTTCCAACAGACATTGAGGGACCCGGAATAGTTCCACTTCCTATAAGTTCTCTGACCGACCTAACTCCTTTGCCTACAGTACCAGGACTCCAACCACCTTCCGTTCCCTTATCTTTACCATTGCCTGTTCCCACGCCTCCCGCAGTAGGCGGAGGCGGTTCTGGTGTCGGCGTCAACCTGGCCGTCCGTGCTAATGACAACAGCGGCAGCAGTGGCACGCCATCTGCTCGATCTACCAGTTCTGCCGCGTCCCCTGCACGACCCGGTCTCCTCGTCATTTCCAGTCTGGCGGCCGTGGCTGCGGGCATCATCTATGCTCTATAGTGCCTCTCCATCTGACCATCTTCTTCAATCGAAGCTCTAAAGCTTCCGTCGAGAAAGATTAGGCATCGCCACTGTTCGTCGCGAACAATAAATGAGCCGATTCCTCAGGAAGTTACAACTCATTACACGTCGTTGAACAACCGACTTCTCGGATTCGTTGCCGGATAGGGATGTGGGGCAGAAAATGCGGGACGGGGCGCGGCCCGGGTCCTTTTTTTTTTTTTTTTTTTTTAAAGCCCGAGTCCATTGGCTGGATGCTAGACTGTGCGGGTCCACAACCACCCTCAAGCTCGAGGGATACTCTTTTGTGTCGATCAATTATTTGCTTTGTATTTTAGTTTGAATAGAAACGATTATTACGTCGCACATGTATTCATCACTTTTGTTTTTCTTTTCAAGAAAGAAAGAATGAATGAATGAATGAAAAAATGGCCACTTAGTCTACCAAATGACTCCCTGCTCCACATTCCACCGCCGGACCCGGCGCTCTACCGTGCAGTGTGGCGGCATAAGAATGGCGTCAGATCGGAGTCTTTTGACCGGGGCATTCCGCTGGTTGTCTCAGATACACCAGTAAGGGTTTCATCTTCGCCGATCGAACATGAACATTTCTTTTTTCGTACATTTTGTTACGCTGAGTGTATCAAGGGGACTGCCCTGAAGTAATAACTCGATGATGTCCAATAAAATGAGCACGGTGCAATACAATGGTAAATCTTCGTAGAAGTCATGGTCGCAGCCCCAGAAACGTTGGTGTAGCGTAGATAACATATGTACGTAATATATCATTATGTCTCGTTCAAGCTGCATATGTAGAAATCCCCCCTTGTAAGAAATGCTGGCGCCGGCACATTTGCAGCAAGAGCCCGGCTTGCAGGCCACTCCCGAGAACTTTCATTGGCATGACATGGTATTTCTACATGCTTACACCTTCCTGCCTACGCCTATCGTGACATCCAGATAGCATCAAGTGCGGTGCTTGACGGTCTGGTGACCCTTGCAGCAGCTGATTGGTAGGTTATGTTATGAGCGCACAGGTGTTATCTTCTTTGGACAAGCATGCCCCTATCAAACGACGTTCATAGTGAGGCAGACATCTCACCCGCCACAGTTTCAGGGTTTCCCCCTACTTTCCTCCCTTTGAATAAACGCCTTTATCACAATGAGATTTCTGCTATCCAACTCGTCAGCCTCCTCCATTCCTTCGCCCTGAGACAGATTCCCTGCCTTTGCATCACAGGGTATAATTCCCACCAAAAACAACACGTGCCCAAACCTGGTTATCCTCACGCCCACCAATTCGCGAAACCTTCACCTCTCCACTTTTCGGAAACCCCTGCCCCAGCACTTGTCTTCTGGTCTCCATGGCCATTAAAGCACTCGGCCCCGATAAATAGCACGAACCGACCCCCGATCTCGATACCGTCGCTCCCTGAGACCAGTATATGCATCGGAATCGGTAACCCTGGTACTAGAAGATGGCAAGAACGCCGTCAACACCCTGGTCGACCCCGTTATTTGCGTCGGCACCCTGGTCATGTACCGTTCAGTCATCCGCTTCGGAAATTTTCTTCTCCTTAGGGCTGCCAATGAATCCTACGAGTCTCAGACTCTCGGGAGTCGGCAACGGCCGAGGCATCCGACGCCGATGCGGGAGCTCAATTCGGTGACTTGGCCAGATAACAAAAGCCCATTGGCTGGTATAATGCCATTGAATCTTATTTCTTCTTTTCCCTACTTTTCTTCAATGTATGTAATAGTAATGATATTAATAATAATTATAATTATAATTATAATTATAATTAAAAACAAAATTGATTTTTTCTTAAAAAAAAATCTAAAACGGCGCCAATTCGTGACAAACAGGAATGCGATTGTCTAATTCTCAGACACTGTTTCTCTCATGTGTTCAGCCCACTTGGTAATTTCTCGTCATGTTCGTCGGAGTGTCAGGCGTGCTTCCAGCCACAAAGTACAATTACAAACAAATTCGAAACGCTCAAAGGGACTTGATGTCATTTCGCCACCCGTTGAATCGGTCAGACGGACTTTGCAGTCAATGAGGACTTGATGAGGTATGTGCATGCATATGCGCCTACGCATGTACATATGTAACATGTTTGCTCTGGATGTATAAAGGGGCATAGGGCGCGCCCCCCTTCCACCCCCCTTTCCACCCTCTTTCCCTCCCTTTGGAATGCCCTCGTGTCTTATTGTTTGTTGTCTCTTCAGTTTATTGTTTGTAGAATCTGATATTTGGAATATCTGTCTCACGTAGTTACATAGACTCGGTCTCGCCAGACGAGCGTTTGAACGCGAGATCCAACATGGGCCGTGTGCTTTTGCGCCACGAGGGCGTCGCGTGAATCTGGGCGAGACCACGACCGCGCAAGCGATATGCAAACTCTCTGGAGGCCATTGCAGATGGAGGCGCAGATGCTTCATCGTACACAGGTCCGACTCGCTCTTCCTCGTCGACGTACTTGGTGTTGGAAATCATTGAATGGGCTCACGGCCAGCTTGCACAATTCGCCAAGCCGGCATTCAACCTCGGAATGACGGCCTATACCAAAAGCATGATATCGGCCGAGACGGGTGGGGTCCCAAATTCGCGCCGAGATCTCGTCTCAGACACCTTTTGACCTGTCGCTTCAGCGGCTTTAGCGGATTCCGGCTCGTCGTCCCGAAAACGGCCGTCATCGTGAAATAAGAAGATGAACGACTTCAGCATCCCCGGCGAACACCATGACCGAGACATCAGATGCTACGCTCGTCCTCGCGGTTGCGTCTGACAGTTTCTACTCGTATCATGGCCGAAAATGTTCAAGGCGCGATTCACCTCATTTGCAGCAACATGACCACTGCTGAGGCGTTCAAGGAACCGTGATTCCACGACCGATCGGTGTCAAGTACGGTGGCCTTTGAGTACACGTACTCGGTCCCAGTCACAAGCCCCGAAAAACGAAATAACTGCGCATCAGCCGGTCATGCCATATATACGACATGATACTGGAGGATGAGCCTAGCTGGTTAAGTTGTTAGCCACTGAAGCTGGACCTGAGAAAATACATTGTTCTCATTTACTTTGTTTGATCATCCGGCTAACTGCTACCAGTGAGTTATGGCCCTGGAATCTCATGCCGTGCAGCTGTAGAGCTATATCCGTGAATGGCTTCCTCAGCCAGCTTGGCGACAATGCATTTGACATCATGTGATTCTGTATCATCAGTTAAACACAGCTCACATCCCCGGCCGTGCGGTAATACATGCAGTCTTTAGCGTTAGGATGATTTTTAATTTGCAATTTCATAACATGAATATATACATTATTCGGCTCTGATCTCATACTTCCGCATGACACAATTTTACTCCGCTGGAGTTGAGACTGGATTTTAACTCCATTCTTTCTCGCGGCGGAGGCAGCAGTCATGGATACGAGTTACTGAAGAGGCGGATTTATCATGATATACCGTGACCCTTCCGCTGTTGATTGATGACCTGTGTTTTGCTGCCGGATAGTGTCTGAGTGGCTCTCGTACCATGTACTGTTCCGTATAGCCAATGGTCATATCACTATCTCGATGGTTAAAAAGATTTTGACCACTTGCTTTGACTGTGAGCCTGCTGGGCAGGAGATATTTATTTCGCGAACCAGGTGTCATGATCGTCAGATCTTTACGACTCTCCGTGTCACACAAGCTTGAAGTGTCTGCTCTTTCAGAAAACCATTATTTAATCTCTCTCTAGACCATTTAAACAGGCTTGCCAGGGCAGACGAGCGCAAAGAATCATGAACTCATCATCTACCGCAGTCATTTCCACACTAGGCGGCTTGAGTGCTCTTGTGACTCCCACACTACCTGCACAAGGTCGGATCGCGGAGCAGTATAGGGTAGGCCCAGAAAGAGGAACAAATTTGACACTCCAACTGTCCCATGCAGCACAAGTGGCTTTCTTCAAATTCTCGGTATTATGAGCTGTTGCGTGGTGTAATGGGACAGGCGGGGAGGCGAGTCTTTGTGGCTTCCATATAGGACGGCATTGGCCTCGAAACCTCTTAGACGGAGAAGCAAAAGTTGAGGTATAAAGGGCGCAACCAGGATGCGCTAGCGCAGAGGTCTTCTTCAACGGTAGTGCTCCATATGTTGGCACTGCGTGCTTCAGATCAACCTTTCGAGAGGATCACTTGATCAGTTTGCATACGTGGCCAGAATAAGGACAGACGAGCCATATAATCAATCTCAATCAAAGAAGACACCCCGTGTCCGATAGGCGGAATGGCGGCCCGAGTGTGTCATGTTGCCCCCGGGCCTCCTTCGCGATAACTTCTTTCAATTGGTTATGAGGCTCGCTAAATTCATGTTCGACATCTCGCCAAACAGTCTCGTCTTCAAATTTTCTTGAGCCCTCCTAGTGTGAGCCTCTGTGTTGTCTCTCCGCTGGTATTAAAAAGGACGATAGAGGGATGGGGGTAATGAGGAAGCGGTCTTTTCTTCCATGGTAAATGGCTGACATAGGGTTAAGTTTGTTAGAGACAGCTCGACACCTTGTATTTCTTATTTTTGTGTCATTACTTTGCTAGCTTTGACCGGATTGCATCCAACGATCAAGAGAATTTGCGAAACTTGACCCTTGATCTTCGGCTCCAGCACGGTTGCCGACACAGGTCTTGCATTTTTCGCGATATTTGCTGCTTCCATGTACCAGCCTGCTCAAAGGACTTTGCTGCTATATTAGACCAAAGTCATGAGCCTGGTAATGCTTCTGTTGTTCATGTATAGCCTTGGTCTGGCATTCGGTCCCCTAGACATTGCCCCATTGTGCAAGAAGTGCGGTGGAAAGGCCGTATTCCTCCTCACGGGCACTGATATCACACAAATATTCATGACAGTACCTAAATTTTGCCAGTTGCCGTCCGTTCTGATTGCCTTTCTTATCTTCACAAGCATGTTCTCGCCCTCGTCTTCGAACGGCGATGCACCAATGACTAAAAGTGGATTTTATGTCTGCTCGCAGCTGTAGATGCCCTCTTGTGGGTGATGTAATCGTCCATGCCCGTTGACGTTGAATACAGCGGAGGGCTACTTCATGGCCATCGGCTTCAATATCCTCGTTTGCTTCGCCGAGGAGAGGTACAAGAAGGTCTTCCATTGCCCCGTGATGCCGCGTTCATTGCTCGTCTTTGCCGAGGCACCCGTGGCGGCGTGCAAGATGCTACATCTGCAGCTGGCGTCATAATTCTGCGTCGCTGTATTTGCAGTACGTCGTTTCCATTCTTTGCTTTTCTGCATCGCCAATGCGCTTGTTGGGTGCCGTCACGGCGGCCATGGCTCCCATACAATTCCGAGGTAGTACTGAGCTGATAGGAAAGAACCAGGAGGCGCAGCGACATTAATGGAAGCGTATAGGTCGTTCTCAGAGCAAAAGAAAATAGGCACTTGCAACGAAACACGGAAGCGTTGGGTTTTGCAAGTTTGGAATCGCGGACATGCACATGGATGGAGTCTGGAGTCTGGAGTCTGGACCGCGTAAGGACCGAGCACTTGGTGCCAGGTGTCAAAAACGGAGATGGAAGTGTCAGCGGCTATCATTGGCCAGTGGCTGGGCCTGCCTCCACACTCACAGCCTCGTAAGGAACATGGAAGGCGACGTAGCTCCAATTGGCCGCCAGCCGCCAGCCGCCACCAGCCGAGACCAGACGCCACATGCACTCTCGAGGCTGCTTGGGCGTTGATTCGTCAACTCGCAGGCGGCCTGGGAAAAGCACAGACTCGAGCCTCATCTTGCTTCCATTGCTTCCAGTCCCGTCGAATCGCTTCTTCCGCTCTGACGGCTGCCCTTCATTTTCTCTCCGATGACTACGGCCACGCAGCCTGGTCCTTTGTAATTATTCCTTTCGCTGGCCGCTGCTGCCGCTGCGCTGCATCAGTCTTGTTCTTCTTGAGCACCAGTTGCCAATTTCTTCTTCATCTCCTTCTTCTTCTTCTTCGATCCCGCGCCTGATTCAGCTTCCCGGAATCGCCCCTCCTCCCCCGATTTCCGCGCGAGAACTGCGGCAACGTCATTCGACGTCGTCTGCATATTGCATCATGGCGCCCTTGGTCGACAATCCTCAGATCAAGGAGGCCGAGCTGCTGCGGCCGCTGTCCTTCCAATTCCGTGCCTACGTCTGGCCCTTTGCCATCATATGGCCCGTCTTTTTGCGATACTACCTCACGCCCGACCTCTATGAGAAGCACATTGGCGCGCCGGAATGGACCTTTGTCTGGTGTGGTACTATCATTACATTGCAGTCGCTCGTCTGGCTCAGCACTCACTGGAGCGTTGCTCTCGACGCACGCTTCACTGCGACCAAGGTGAAATCTGTTGACGAGGCCCAGCTGATCAAGGTACTCCCCGTTGTCAACGCTGGTACCGGTGAGATTTGCAAAATTGTGCGCGATAAGGTAAGCACAAGCAGGCCATCCCTTGATCCTCGTTTTCTCCGCCCCCTTTTTGGTCTCCTGAAGGGGAGAGTGGCTGGGGAAAAAGAGAAAGAAATAAAGAAAGAGACGACTGATAAATGCGCAACTCCAATCAGACCGGCGGCAAAGTCAACGTATCCTTCCTCTTTCAGAAGCGCCGATTCCTCTACAACGCGGAAACAAAGTCTTTTGCCGCCCTACGATACGACATTGATGTCGAGCCTAAGCCTACCATCGGCCACTTCCAGTCTTTGCGGGGTTTGGAGAAGCAGTCAGAAGTAACTCGAATCGAGCAACACTACGGTACCAATACGTTTGATATCCCTGTTCCTACCTTTACCGAGCTCTTCAAAGAGCATGCCGTAGCGCCATTCTTCGTCTTTCAAATCTTCTGTGTCGGGCTATGGCTTCTCGACGAATACTGGTACTACTCGCTGTTTACACTCTTCATGCTGGTCGCGTTCGAAAGCACCGTTGTCTGGCAGCGTCAGCGCACACTGAACGAGTTCCGCGGCATGAGCATCAAGCCTTATGATATCTGGGTCTTCCGTCTTGGCAAATGGATCGAGATCCAAACCGATCATCTCCTTCCTGGCGATCTGGTATCTGCTGCACGGACAAAGGAAGACAGTGGCGTCGCTTGCGATATGCTTCTGGTGGAGGGAACCGCCATCGTCAATGAAGCTATGCTCTCGGGAGAAAGCACCCCTCTTCTCAAGGATTCTATTCAACTGCGTCCCTCGGATGCTGTCCTCGACCCCGAAGGTCTCGACAAGAATGCTTTTCTATGGGGTGGCACTAAGATTCTACAAATCACCCATGGTAACTCTGGGCAGGAGAAGCCCAAGCTGTTATCGGGCGTCCCCCCACCCCCCGACAATGGAGCCATGGCCATTGTGACAAAGACGGGATTCGAGACCTCGCAGGGAAGTCTTGTCCGTACCATGATCTACTCTACCGAGCGTGTTTCCGCAAACAACGTCGAGGCCCTTCTCTTCATCCTGTTCCTCTTGATCTTTGCACTTGCCGCTTCCTGGTATGTTTGGGACGAGGGTGTCCGAAAGGATCGCAAACGCTCCAAGCTCCTTCTCGACTGCATCTTGATCGTCACCAGTGTGGTGCCTCCCGAACTACCCATGGAACTGAGTCTTGCCGTCAATACCAGTTTGGCCGCACTCTCCAAGCTAGCCATCTTCTGCACAGAGCCGTTTAGAATTCCATATGGCGGTCGCATTGATGTCGCATGTTTCGACAAGACCGGCACTCTGACTGGCGAGGACTTGGTTGTCGAAGGCATTGCTGGGCTCGGTCTGGCCGACTCGGATGTCAAGGACAAGAAAGAAGCCGACGGAGCTCACTCCACCATGGTCGCCGTCACCGAGGCCTCGATTGAGACTCAGCTCGTTTTGGCCACTGCCCATGCGCTGGTCAAGCTGGATGACGGTGAGATTGTCGGCGATCCAATGGAAAAAGCTACCCTCACTTCCCTCGGTTGGGGCCTTGGCCGCAACGACATTCTGGCGAGCAAGAACAAGAACAGCGGCACCCAAGGCACCGTTCAGATCAAGCGCCGTTTCCAATTCTCGTCGGCTCTCAAACGACAAAGCTCTATTGCCATGGTCAATGGTGTATCGAAGACCGGAAAGAAAATCCGCGGCACATTTGTTGGTGTCAAGGGCGCTCCCGAGACGATCATGAAAATGCTTGTTGATGTTCCGGCGGATTATGAAGAGACGTTCAAGTACTTCACTCGCAAAGGGTCCCGTGTCCTGGCTCTGGCTTACAAGCAGTTGACTGTTGATTCTGAACTCGGTTCCGGCAAAATTAATGACCTGAAGCGTGAGAAAGTGGAGGCTGATCTGATCTTTGCTGGCTTTCTGGTTCTCCATTGTCCTCTGAAGGAGGATGCCAAGGAAGCCGTCCAGATGTTGAACGAGAGCAGCCATCGTGTTGTCATGATTACCGGCGACAACCCTCTGACTGCCGTACATGTCGCTCGCGAAGTTGAGATTGTCGACCGAGACGTCTTGATTCTAGACGCGCCTGAGGATAACGCCGGCGGAAAGAAGCTGATCTGGAAGAGCGTGGATGACAAAATCAGCATCCCCGTGGATCCCACCAAGCCAATTGACTCCCATATTCTACAGACCAACGACCTCTGCGTCACTGGATACGCTCTTGCTCAATTCAAGGACCAAGCTGGGTGGAACGCTCTGTTGCGTCACACGTGGGTATATGCCCGAGTCTCGCCCAAGCAAAAGGAGGACATCTTGTTGGGCCTCAAGGACATGGGCTACTACACTCTCATGGCAGGCGATGGCACAAACGACGTCGGCGCTCTCAAGCAGGCACATATTGGTGTAGCTCTGCTCAATGGCACCAAGGAAGACCTGACTCGCATTGCTGAACACGCCAGGAACACCAGAATGAAGGACGTTTACCAAAAGCAGTGTGATCTGATGAAGCGATTCAACCAGCCGTCGCCCCCTGTCCCGGTCATGATTGCTCACCTGTACCCCCCCGGTCCCACGAATCCCAACTACATGAAGGCCGCCGAACGCGAGGCCAAGAACAAGAACATGACCACAGAAGAGTACATCCAGGCACAGGGTCACCCCTCCGAGACGATTACATCTCCTGGTGCTCAAAGTCTTGTGAATTCCGAGAACAACCGGCAAGCCGAAGTCCAAAGGAAGGCGGCCGGTCTTGCGGATAA
This sequence comes from Claviceps fusiformis PRL 1980, assembly GCA_000223055.1. Lineage (NCBI taxonomy): Eukaryota > Fungi > Ascomycota > Sordariomycetes > Hypocreales > Clavicipitaceae > Claviceps > Claviceps fusiformis. The sequence continues at coordinate 32,173 of AFRA01000239.1, forward strand.
GCTCGCGAATGGGATGCTCGAGGCGGAGCTTGGTGATGACGAACCACCCACCCTGAAATTGGGCGATGCCTCTGTGGCTGCGCCCTTTACATCCAAGCTGCGAGACGTGATTGCCATCCCCAACATCATTCGTCAAGGTCGCTGCACTCTGGTCGCCACTATTCAGATGTACAAGATTCTCGCTCTGAACTGCCTGATCAGTGCCTACTCTCTCTCTGTTCTTTATCTCGAAGGTATCAAGTTTGGTGACACGCAGTATACCATTAGCGGTATGCTCATGTCTGTATGCTTCCTGAGCATCTCGCGCGCCAAGGTTGTCGAGGGCTTGAGCAAGGAGCGGCCTCAACCCAACATTTTTAACGTATACATTATCGGCTCCATTCTCGGACAATTTGCTGTCCATATTGTCACACTGATCTATGTCGCGCGCCTTTCTGAGAGCATTGAACCGTAGGTGTTTTCTTTCTTTCTTTTTTCTTTTTTTTTGTTTCCCCTTTCTTCCTTTTTTTTTTCTTTCTTTCTGTCTTTCTTTCTTTCCCCCCCCCCCTTTCCCCAAACCCATACAAGAAAGACGGAACCGCTGCTGACAACGCATTCCCCTCCCTTGTTATAGTCGCTCCGGTATCGTGGATCTCGAAGCCGAGTTTGAGCCCTCGCTCCTCAACTCAGCCATCTACCTCCTCCAGCTCATCCAACAAGTCTCCACCTTTGCCATCAACTACCAAGGCCGCCCCTTCCGTGAATCCCTCTCCGAGAACAAGGCCATGTTCTACGGCATCGTCGGCGTGTCCGGTCTCGCGTTTGTGTGCGCTCTGGAACTAATTCCCGAAATCAACGAGGGCATGAAACTCGTCAAGTTTACCGAGGAGTTCAAGATGAAGATGGCCATCTGCATGGCCCTCGACTACATCGTCTGCTTTGTCATTGAGAAGAGCCTCAAGATCATCTTCAGCGACTACCAAGCCCGTGACATTGCGGTGCGACGTCCCGATCAGCTTGCACGGGAACACGCCCGGCGACAAGTCCAAGCAGAGAAAAAGGCCGCAGAGGAAGAGCGCAAGCGGCTGGAAAAGGTGGAGGAGTTTGAGCGCCAGGTTGCCGAGCGGAGAAGGAAACTCGAGGAATGGCGATCCGGTCGTCGTGCCCAGTAATGCACTACCGGGCGTCGAAGGAAGATTTCATTGGGAAGGAAGACTTGACACAATATCAGAAATGATGGAATGGGGGTTAGGCGCGGTAGTGTTGCTTGATATAAAAAAAAAAGCATCCACGATAGACATGTAGATGGTAAATGGGTAGGAGGGCCATGGGCAGGATGTGTTTGTGGCAGGATTGTGGCCCAGGATAATGAAAACGCTTGAAAGATGTGGGCCAGGTCACAATAGACGTTGCATACCTAAGAATATGATTTATATGTTTGCTTTTTCTTTTTTTTTTCCTCTTTTGTCTCTTTTGTCTCTTTTTCTCTTTTCTTTTTTTTCTTCTTCTTAAGAATTATAATTTTATATTATTTTTTACTTCCTTTTTTCCTGTTTACTTTTATTAGGTTTCTTTTTTAATTCTTATAATTTTATTATTATTACTATTATAATTATTATTTGTATTCTTATTATTATTTCTTTTCTTTCTTTCATTTTTATATTTCTCTTTATTTCTTTTTCTCCTTTTTCCTTTTCCTTCCCCTCTTCTTCTTCCACCACTCTTGCCCCTCCTCGAACCAAAAACGAACGCAATCTCAAAACAGCCCGCAGAAGATTCCCCTCCCAAAGCCCAATTCCTGACCAAGTCTCGTCGAGTACAACATCCATTCGCGAACACTTCATCGTGGGCTCATACTAGGGCAGGTACACATGTCCGGTGCGTAGCCGGAACTATGTACACCTTTGTAGATGTGTTTACTATTCTAGACTTGTGGGGGGAAAACCCAGTAAAGAGGCTGTAAGATGAAGAGAACAGAAGGTAAAAGATACGAAAGAAACAAGAGAAACGAAAATATTAAACACTTCTGGTCCAGTTATAGGGTCATAGCAGTCACAAAGGTATGAAAAGTTTTGACCACCCATTACATGTTACAGACTTGATTGAATTGGTCTATGGCGTTTTTCTTTTTTTCGTACTTTTATTTAAATAGAAAAAAAAAAAAGAATGGCTACAAATATCAAGGACAAAGAAAAACCATCTCTTTACATCTCTTTTCATTTTATCTGGCCATCTGTTTGCTTTTATGCAGCCTAGGACTGTGTGGAGTAACCCCTCTCATACAAATCTCTAACCCTCCCGCCGTATTACTATTTTATCTCTCCTTTTCTCGTTTTGTACATTATGCTTCTCTCAATCCCTCGACTCTTCTTTTTTTTCTGAGTGTCTGATAATGAGCAAGGCATGTCGGTTGAAAGGAGGGTCTAGATTTAGTTGCCAGGGTTCTGAGCAACAAAGGCAACACCCTTCTCAATGTTCTTCTTGAGGTCGCTCAGGCATGCGTCGACAAGCTTCTTCTCGTTGGCATCAATCTCGCCAATGGGCAGGATCTTCTCGACACCATTGGGACCGAGCTCAACCTGGCTGGAGAAAAAGTCAATGCCCTGGTCCTTGTATAGAGGGGAGTCGACAAAGGTAGGCTCGACAATGCCCTTCTCGCCAGCAGCAGCACGGAGAAGAGAGTCGGCCATGCGGGCACCAGCCATGGCCATGGAGAGAGTAGCAGAGCCGGCACCGTCCTTGGCCTTGACAACCTCATCGCCACCAAACTGAACGCGCTTGACGAGCTCAGCATCAGAGCTCAGGTCGGGGTGGTTGCTCTGGCTGAAGAGAGGGACAATGGTGACACCAGAGTGTCCACCGACGACGGTGATGTTCTCGTCCTTGGGGTCGGTCTTCTTGATCTCGGAGACGAAGCGGCTGGCGCGGACAACGTCCAGGGTTGTGACACCGAAGAGGGTCTTGGGGTTGTAGACGCCATGAGCTTTGAAGACCTCGGCACAAATGGGAACGGTGGAGTTGACGGGGTTGGCGATGACGAGAAGCTTGGCCTGGGGAGCGGACTGGGCGCAAGCCTTGGCAAGATCGCGGACAATGGAGGCGTTGGTGTTGAACAGATCGTCACGGGTCATGCCGGGCTTTCGGGGAACACCGGCGGGAATGAGGACGATGTCGGCGCCCTTGACGCAAGAGGCAAGGCCACTGGGGGTGGGCTCATAGCCGGTCACGGTGGACTTGGTGTTGATGTGAGACAAGTCAGCAGCGACACCTGTGTCATGGACAAGGTTTCTTGGTCAGCTCTTCTGTTCCTCGACGAGTGTTTTTTTTTTTTCTCCTCTTTTTTTTTTGTTGTTGTTCAGGGACCGCCCAACATACCAGGGCCGCCACGGATGTCGTACAAGGCCAGCTCGGTGACCTTGGGGTTGAGCTTCATGAGCAAAGAGAGGGGCTGGCCAATGCCGCCGGCGGCACCAAGGACAGCAACCTTGGAAAGCTATGACGAATTCAATGGCACGTTAGCAAAGTGTTGGGCGCGTGGACAGCGGCACAAGTTCCAGGCTCGAACTGCCGAGCTGCGCGGCCAGCTGGGCGGAAATGTAGACTCACGTTGCGGGCAGAGGCGGAGAAAGCCCTGCGCTGGATTCTGGAGGCCAACATGATGACTTGTGGGATGTGCAAACAACAAAGGGTGGACGAGTTGCGATGATGCAGGAAAGAGGCAGAAAAGTGTGAGGGAAGGTCGGAATAAACAGCGCGAGGGGAAAAAGTGTCGACCCGCCAGCCCGGACTGGCAGAATGCGAAGGAAGGAGGCAGAGGTGCGATTTGACCCCGATCGGGTATAGCTCGGCGTTTCTCGGGAGACGACAATGGAGCTTGTGCGAGCTTGTGCGAGGCGAGGCGAAATGGACCTCGACTCCTGGATACGAATGGTATGAATGGTATGAATGGACACTGAATGAATGCTTGGTTAGATGATTCACGTCATTGGTAGATGGATTCAATTCTTCTTGAACCAGTTATTCTGATTGTTCCATTTTCCCCTGCTATCGTGGATGTTCATCCGATCCACGAGCTCCTAGGGTAGGCCGTCTTACTTTGCGCCATTCAAAGTGCCGTTGTTATTCCACCAAGGCTGGTGGTGCCCCGCCATTGGCAGACCACCGATAGACGGACGACCGCTGACGTAGACTGATCATCAACGTCAATCAAATTCACTCCCTGTCATGAGGCGGCCTCGAACATGTAAACGCGTGCCAGCCAACATTGTCCTCTCAACACCACCACCAACTCATCCCTTGCCACTGCCCAATGTCGCTTGCCCAGCTCTTCCAGCTCCTCCCCCTTCCGGAGGAGCATCTGCAGCAAATACTCGAGTATTCGTCGACCCTTTCGAAACCGGACGCTGCTGAGCATTTCAGCAACCTGCTCGGCGACTCGCCCCTAGCAGTGGACTTTATCGCCTCCTTCAACTCGCACAGGAAAGAGCTGTCCGGCTCACAGCCGGTGTCGTTATCCTCCGCCGCCGGTCCTTCGGCCTCAACGGCAGGAGCCGCAGAGGCCGTCGAAGCGGTGCCCAAGCCAAAACGAGGTCAAAAGAAGAAGAAGAAGGGAGAGATTCATGTACCGCAGGCCAGACAGCCGCAAGAGTATTCCGGACCAGCCAGCAAGGCCTACAGCAAGAAAGACCATGACGTTGAATACGTGTCGCCCCGTGTCAGTGCACCGAGCAGCAGTCAAGTATCCAGATCAGCGACGCCGACTGTGTCGCAAACCCAGCCAAAGCAGCATGCGTCGTCCGCTGGCTTCTTGATATCGGATCTACCGCCGTCCAAGGGCAAGGCTAACAAGGTCCAGTCGAAGCCGGGCTCGAGGGCGTCGACGCCAAAACCAAGCACGAGCACGAGCAGCAACAAAAACAGCAACAACAACAACAACAACAACAGCAGCAGCACCAACAGCACAAAAATATCGATAGCAGGCGGAACGCCCATGGCAGGACAGTCCACGGCTCTTGCAGACCTGGACGCTGCCATCCGAGCCCTGGAAATCACAACAAACCCCGCGTTGGAGAGCGGGAAGAGGAGAAAGTGCAACTGCGTCGCCACCCGACACCCTCTCCAGGGAGCAGCACCAAACTGTCTGTCATGCGGCAAGGTTATCTGCATGAAGGAGGGACTGGGCCCTTGCACTTTCTGCGGATCGGCGCTACTAAGCTCCGACGAGGTGCAAGCAATGGTCAGAGAACTGAAGGATGAGCGAGGGCGGGAGAAGATGGCGGTGAACGCAGCATCACATCGCCGAGCCGAGGTCTCCAAGAAGCCGGCGCCCTTTACGCAGCCGCGAGCCGGTGCAGATGGTTCTGAGTCTGACGGCGGGCCACTTGCCGAGGCGGCTGCGAAGGCGCGGCAACACCGCGACAGGCTGTTGAATTTCCAAGCCCAGAATGCAAAGCGCACAACGGTTCGCGACGAAGCGGCCGACTTTGACGTCAGCAGCGCCATGACGGGCGTAGGAAGCATGTGGGCCAGTCCGGAAGAGCGCGCCAAGGAGCTCAAACGCCAACAAAGGCTCATGCGCGAGATGGAATGGAACGCGCAGCCCGACTACGAAAAGCGGCGACAGGTGGTCAGCATCGACCTCGTGGGGGGCAGAGTCGTCAGAAAAATGGCGGCCATGGAACGACCGATTACGCCTGAAGACGACGACGACGACGACATTGGCGGCGACAATAGCGAGGGAGTGCTCGGGGACACATCAGGAAATGCAAAGGGGCCTCGTCCAAAAGAGAAAGGAAGAGGGGGAGGAGGAGCTTTCAGTTCCAACCCATTGCTAGGCGCGCTCATGCGGCCCGTCTTTGAAGCAAAGGGCAAGGAAAAGGACATGAGCGGTGCCGAGAGTCGAAAAGAACGCAGGACGGGCTGGAGGCGGGTACAAGATGACTTGGAAAATAACGACGACGTCATTCTCGACGGTGGTGTGTACGGGTATGGGGAGAGTAGAGGAGTTGTGGATGAGGCAGCAAGTTGCGGTTGATGGATCATATGGGGACGGATTGGCATTATGTATCCTGAGAGGGCAAAGGAAAAAAGTGACACATGTCAACATTGACAATAGACCAAGATTAAACATGGACGACATGCCACTCACCTACCTTGGGTACGTTGTACTATACATGCATACATACATACCGTGTACGTAGTATGCAATTCGCACTTGGCGTGTTGTCTAAGTCACCAGTCCCGAGTGGCTTCCACGTCAAGAGTCACGTGACGACGCGTCCTGTTGGTGACTGGCTGACGAACCGGAAAGTGGAGACGATTCAGGTTCGACGGCCAAGAGAATTCTCCAAGCACTGAGAAAAGTGCCATGATTTGAGTATCCAGGAACAGCAGAAGACGCACTCGGTTGACTTGTCGTCCGTCTCTCTGGCATGCCGCCTCGTAGGTGTCGGCAGTGGGAGGAGGGGTCGTGGTTGGGAAAAAAGGGAAAAAT
>AFRA01000240.1:0-38644 GCA_000223055.1 Claviceps fusiformis PRL 1980
TAACTTCTAAATAGCCTAGAAAATATAATATATTTAGGTTTTAGGTTTTAAATTTAGGTTTTTATAAAGAAGTTTATTATATAAGTATTATATTAAAAAAAGAAAAAAGAAACTTAAAAATTATATAAAAGAAATAAATAATTAAAAATAAAGTAAACCTAAATTAAATTCTTAATTTATACTTAATTATCTTTTAAGAAAAAATAAAAACTCTTAATTTTAAAGAAAAAAAATTAAAGATTATTATTATTTTAAAAAAATTAATATAAGGTTTTCCTTTTTTTTCTTTACTTTTATACTTTTCTTTTTTATATTATTCTTTCTTTTATTTAATTAACTTTTTAAATCCTTATTTAATTTACTATACTAATTTAAAGTTTCTCTTTACTTATCTTTATTACTTTATATTTAATTTCTTTTAAATCCTTAAATACTATTTTTATATTTTAAGTAACTTCTTTATTTTATTCCTTTACTATTACTATTACTTCTTTATAATTTTTTTATACTAATTAAATTAACTTATTATAATTTAATTAAATTAATATTACTAAGTTTAATAAAGAGTTATTTAACTTTTTTTAATATTTTTAATATATATTATATTCTAAATAAATCTATAACTCTTAATATATTTTATATTTAGAATTATTATTAATTTATATTAAATTTACCTATATAATTATATTCTTTAGTAATTATTCTTTTTTATCCTTTTTTTTTATTAAAGTTATTTTTATTTATTATGTTTATATTATTTTCTTTTATTTTCTTAGATTTTTAAATAATATAATAAATTAATAATAAAGGCTTTAGTTTTATTATGAAGAATCTATTCCTTATATTTCTAAATTTATTATTATTACCTAAGTTTCTATTTAAATTAGAATTATTTTTTACTTTCTTTATTTTATATTTTAGTTTAATTTTCTTTTTATTATTATATAATTTCCTCTTTACTTTATATTTAAGCTTAGTAGAAATTATTTTAAGTAATAAAGTTTTCTTTACTAAATATAGTAATACTTTAATTTTAAGTAGTTTATTAATAAGTATATTTAGTAAGTATATTTATATATACTTAAGTAAACTAAGGATTTAACTCTTATTATAAGTTTTTTTTATATTTTTTAACCTTTAAGTAATTAACTTTAGTTTTAAGAATACCTTTATAGTTAGCTTTTTATATATAATTATTTTAAAGGGTTTCTTTTTTTAAATCTTTAAAATTATTTATATTACTTTATAAAATAATAAGTAATTAGTTATCTCTTTATTAAAGCCTAAGTTTAATTCTTATTTTAAACACTTCTTTATAATAAATTATACTACTTTATTAAAGGCTTTTTTTTAAATATAGTTTAAGTAGTATTTAATAACTTTTTAGTCCCTTACTTATATAAATATTACTAGCCTAATCTTTAAATAAATTACTTTTAATATCTTATTTTTTAGTTTTATTATTCTAATAGTCTTAAAGTAAACTAAAACTTAATAAAAAAGAAAAGAAAAAATAAATAAAGTAATTTAAAGTTAATAAATTTATATTAAATAAATTTAATATATTTTATAAAAAATAAAAAAAAAGAAAGAGAAAAAAAATAGAATAATAAAAATAAAAAGAAAGAGAAAAAAAATAAGTTTTAAAACTTAACTAAATAAAGTAGGTAGAGTAAATATATATAAACTAAATATAAAGTAAGGTTAAAGTAATTATTTAAGTTCTATATTTATTATTTTATTAAGTAGCTACTTTTATTACTATTACTTTAGAACTAGTTATTTAATTAATATATACTTATAGCATTATTTATAGTCTCTTAAATCTTTTTATTAATTACTATTATTATTATTTTACTTAGTTTTACTTTATTTATTTAAGGTTAAATCTCTTTTAATTTTATTAATTATTTTTTAAGTTTAAGTTTTACTTTAGTTTATTTTAATAAATTTACCTTTAACTTTTTAATTTATTAATTATATAATAACTATTATTTTATTCTAGCTTTCTTTAGTTTCTTTTAGTTTTTTTATTTATAACTTATTATTCTTTTTTTTATAATAAAACCTATTTTTTTATTATTATTATTTTCTTTTTTAGCTTAATTTTTAATTTTTAAAATTATTATAATTATTTTTTTAATTTAAGCACTAACTCTTTTAATTATTATAATTATTTCTTTAATTTATATACCCTTTCCTTTATTTAAATTCTTACTTTTTTAACTTATTTTAATTATTTATTATACTTTTTTAAGTTTAGGTTTTTTTTTATATTATTTTTTTTTTACTATAGAAATATCTTTACTTATTAAAAGATCTATTTAATATCTTTCTTTATAAATATTCTACATATTTATTTATTAATATATTCTTTTAATCTCTCTTTTAATTTAAATATTATTTTATAATAAATATATACATTTTTATTTATTTAGTTTATTATACTAAATTAACTATAGTTACCTTTTTTTTTATAGTATTTTAACCTATTCTAACCTAAATATAGCTTTCTATATTTTTTATAATAAAGTATTAACTTTTTTTAATTAGTAATTTAATTAATTTAAGTAATTTAAATAATTTACTATTCTTTAGTTTTATTTTTAAATTTATAAATTATAATTTAAATATTCAGGGTTATTTAAGCTTATTTTATTTAGATTCTCTTTTTTTTAAAAAAAATTTTAAAATTAATATAAACTACTACCTTTATATTAATACTTTTTATTTATTTATTTTTAATATTTAAATAAATTTAATAAACCTTTATATTTCTTAAGGTTACTTTCTTTCCTTAAGTTATTAAAGCTAGTATTATTAAAGCTATAGCTAATATTATATTTAATTCTTTTTTTTAAATTATTTTTCTTAATTTTTTAATTATAATATTACTTAAAGGGATTATTATTACTTTTATAAAATTAAAGTATTTAGCTATTTATTTATAAATTATATATTTTCTAATATAAGTAGGAATTTAATATTATACCTTTTTTATAAATTCCTAATAAATAATTTTATATTTAAAATAAAAACTATAGTTTTTATAAATTATAGCTTAAAGAAATTAAAGTAATTTATTATTATTATATAGTTTTATTTTCTTTTAGTTTTATTTAGCTATATTAATTAAGTTATTTATTTTTATATTATTTTAATTAATTAACTTATTAAGTTATTAAATTACCTTTTTTTTTAAAAAAAAATAAATAAGAATATTTAATAAAAAAAATTTATTAAAATAATAAATAAAAAAAAATTTAATAAAAACTAACCTTACTTTATTTTTATTAGTTAGCTATAATTAATATATTTAATTTTTATATTTAAAATCTAATTATAACTAATATTACTTATAAAGTCTAATAACTATAGCTATTATTAGTTTAAGTTCTATAGTTTTTATATTTCCTTTAATTTAACTACAGTTAATATATTATATTTAATAACTATAGCTTTTATTAAATTAAGTTTAGTAGTTATTAATATCCCTAAGTTTAACTATAGCTAGTACCTATTTTATATTTAATAACTATAGCTATTATTATTTAAATCCTATAATTTTTATATTATTTATATTATTATTATTTATTTATATTATTTATATTTTAAATAATCTTATAAAGTATAAATAAGTTTTAAAAGTAAGTTTAGGTCCTAGTCTTATTACTATAAAAATAGCTAAATAATAGGGAATATTATTATTATTATTCTAGCTAAGTTCCCTCTATATAGCTAATACTAAATAACACATATATATTCGCTGGTTCGACCCACTTCTTACTACCGAGGTTAATCCGTCTCCCAACAGACCGGACGTCATGCGTACCGCACGGCCTGCTGGATCCTGACAACATCTCGCTCCAACCTTACGACAACCCGAATCTTCCGTTCAGTCCACCACGATACTTGGCAACGTCACCATGCTGCTATGGCGCATTCGCGCTCCAGTAACCGCGCCGCCATGCGCTGGACCATGCGCCTTATCCCCGTGCTTATAGTCTGCATCCTCGGCGTCGCGACCTACGCTGTCGCCGTCCGCCTCTGTGGTAAGCTCCTTCTCAGCCTGGACCTGGACCGATGCAGGGCCAATCAAGTCTTGTTGAGACGGAGAATGCTGACGGAATCTGTGGCGGCTTTTCGTTCCAGTGCAATATGTCTACCAAAGCCTACAAGAGAAGGCTATTGCCATCGTCGTCCTGGTTCTTTATTGTGTCGTCTTCATCCTCACGATAGCCTCATACCTTCGCGTTTTCCTCGTCATCCAACGTGATCCGGGCCTCGTGCCCTTGCTGCAAGACGTCGGTCCGAAATTCACTCCAGCAGAGAAGCGCCGAAAAAGCCGCTCAAGACGGAATCCCGATCCCGAAAATCCTCCCTGGGTTCCGCCCGATGCCGATCCCAACAGCCCTGGCCTGGAAGCTTTTTACAGCAGAGACGTCTTCGCCTGCGAGATAGATGGGCGCCCAAAGTGGTGCTCTGAGTGCAGACAATGGAAGCCAGATCGTGCTCATCATTCGAGTGAGCTCGGCCGCTGTGTCAGGAAAATGGATCATATGTGTCCATGGGTTGGCGGCATGGTCTCCGAGACGTGTAAGTTATGTTTGCTAAAGCTCGTGGGCTACTACTTTGCTCTTGCCCTTTGTGAGCTCGGAAACGAAGCAAACCCAACGGGCTGATCAAAACCATGCAGCTTTCAATTTCTTTAGCCATTTCACCTTTTATACCACATGCCTGTGTGGAGTGGCCTTGGGCGTTTCCATCTACTGCCTGAGAGAGCAGCTCAATGGCCAAGACATCAGTGTTGACGGCTGGGTGATTGCTGTCATCTCTCTATCCGCATTCTTCCTCCTCTTCGCGTTCGGCATGACTCTGACAGCGGGAAGGTACATTCTCACCAACACCACAAATATTGACATGCTCCGCAAGCGACAGTTCGTCACACTAGCTGTCCGAATCCCTCAAGACACTCCGCCGTCATCAAATTACCGAACCATTACGTATCCTCTACAATATATCCGGGCTCTGCCATCTACCGCCGATTCGCGTCTGCCAAATCGCTCTACAGGTCCCACAGTGGCCCGCGATACGCTGGCCGCTCGCAAATTCGCTATCCTCACTGCAGAAGCCGGCGAGAATCCGTGGGACCTTGGACTCTGCGAGAACTGGAAATCTGTGATGGGGATGAGCGTGATAGAATGGCTACTGCCACTGCGACACTCACCATGCTGCAATCACGACAGCATGGTGAGCGACTACCCCTTTGGGCCTCTTGTGAATGAATTGCGGCAACGCTACGGTGTGCCGGATCTCGATGACAGGGCTTCTGCCGAAGCGGCCACATAAAAACTGACGTGGAATACTCCTGCATCTTCCACCTTTTGCTTGTCGTTGGGTATGAGCCTATGCTGTGGTGTGGCGTTTTTGGAGTTTGCATCTATTGAAGCACGAAATGAACGATCAACCAGCGTGTATTATGTTATGTTTCACCATATTCTATTCATACATTGTAATTAGAAGCGCCTCTATTTTTATTCCATAATTCATCATGGCGCACAAAGGAATGTCGTATCCGTGTAGATGGTGGTATTCGGCACAGCGCATGGGGCTTTTGATTATCATCGATACACTATTTCACAACAGTCACATCTTTCTCAAATCCTTGGCGGCAGAATTATTCGGGATGCACGAGGGTTTCATGTTTGGATCAGTAGTGGTCTGGCGTCGGTCACATGTTTCATGCTGAACGTATATTCCTCGGTATTTGTGAGAGTTTGACCACACCTCAGTCATCATTACTGAACTTGTTTTTCTTTTTCTTCTTTTTCCTTACCCAAGCGCCAAGTGCCATCACATCTGCCAGCACGCTCATCACGGGCTTCAGACCTTCAGTCAAGTCCAGATCCTCGCTGACTACCAGCAATGCCGCGCGGGAAAGTAAGCAATCCCTCAACGGCCCAATATTCACCACCCTCTAGAGTCGCCTTGTGATTTGGGGAACAAGAATGGCATCAAACAAGCTAGAAGTGAGATCAAGGACCAAAGTTGAGCAATTTCTAAACTTGTTTGATGGTGGGGGGGAGTGCATTGACGACCGTCACAAGTTTCCGCCACACACGCAATGTATTGCTGTCTTCCCACTCCCGCGCCAATCCACACGCCCTGGTCTTTTCTTTTCCATTGTCCTAAGATGACCTCTTTGTCCAGACCATTTGACAAAACGCTCCTCAAGGACGAGTCGCATGAACACGGCGCACCATTCATCTACAGATCGTTGTCAATTTCCCTTAGCCCGGAAGTATTCTTTCCCCATGTCTTCTATTTGCTGCACGCGCGGCCTAATGACTACAGCACGGCCTTTCGTATACTCGATAGGTCACTGTGCTCTAAACATGAACGAACACCTGTATGAGTCGCGCTCAGAAATCGGAATCAAATAGCGCCACGACAGACAGACGACACCACTATTTCTAAGCAAAAGGCTGCAGCAAAAGGGATAAAACAAGCACAACCGCCGGAATGGACAATGGACAACCAGACATGCATCAGCCATTGACTGACCCGACCACGAACAGCAAAACATCCCAGTCAGAAAGACTGCACGCGCCAGAGAGACCATAATCACGACCTTGTTCGGGATTCTCTATAATATATACACTAACAGGAAGCAAAGCAAGCATGTTGTCAAACAAGAACATGACTTTGCACGTGCCCCTGCCGTACATCCACGTGTCCCGCATCTCGAGTCACCGCCGGACTTTTTACCCAAAATATCGATAGACAACACACAACCCTCACATTGCAGGTGACGGAAAATGAACCCAGACATGACCACCACTCAAGGCGCAAGGATTACCAACAGCAAATGAAGATGACAAGGGAGCAGAAAATAAAGCAAAACAACGGGCATGGCAAAAGTAGCACAGAATGAGGCGAAAGAACAAAAACGTCGGCCAAATACCAGCGAAAATGACCCAACAACACCAGAGCAAAACACAACACACTTGCAGCAATATATATGGAAAATCTAATATACACGGATCCACCACACGAACAAAACATCAGCAGCCTTGAAAAGAAAAATAGCAGAAACGTAAATCAAAATAAAAAGATAGAAAAAAAAAAAAAAAAAAGTAGTTTTTAATTTCGCCGTTTGCGCCGTGCAGACAAGAGTCCTGCCCTATCCGTTCCCCGTGCTCGTGTACATGGGGAGCAACACATCCATCAGAGAAAGATCTATAGAGAGAAAATTTGGGGAAAAAAAACCATGAAAAACGGGAGGGGGTAGAAAATTCAGCTCGCACGACTTGTGCCCACTGCCGCATTGCTCCATCCACATATGCAGGTACGTGGTGCAAAATGAGAAGGAGAAAAAAAAACGAATAAAAAGGAGAAAACAGCTCCGTCTTCACTTGTCCTCCGCCAAAACTACTCATAGGGAAGCATTGGCCTTGGCCTTGGGGGAGGGTTTGATGATTCGCCGTCGAGATTCTAGGCTTGGCCGCTGCAAAGACACGTCGGTGGATACAGAAATGGTGCGCTTGCTGGAAGTTGGTGACGCCTTGCCCTTGCCCTTGCCCTTGTTGCCGGGCTCGGTGGTTCCGTCCGCCACCGCCGCAACAATAGTCATGCTGCTTGAGTCGCGCGACGACATCTGAGCGATTCCATCTCCCAAAGCCTTCTTCTTCTGCTTCTTGACTAGTTTGGTTCTTTTGATCTTGCTGGTCGTGGTCGTGGTGGTTGTGGTCTTCTTGATGGCGCCGCCTGTGCTGACACGGTGATGTGCTGCTGCGGTTGATTTCGTAGTCCTCGTCGCAGTTTTCTTCTTGCTTTTTAGCCCAATTGACGAGACACTCTTCTTGAGCGCGGATGCAGCGCCCTTGGCTGCCTTGAGGCTCGCGGTCGAAAGTGATTTCTTGAGGCCCGTGGTGGGTGAAATCTTGCGCTTCTTCGTTTTCTTGTTGAGGTTGTCAGCATTTTTGTTGTTTTTGTTGTTGGTTTTGTTTTTGTTTTTGTCATCATCGTCGTCGTCTTCATCGAATTCATAGGCATCAGCCCCAATGAGCTCCTTCAGTTTTCTCTTGCCAGCCTTGACCGTGGCCTTGATTGTCTTGTTCAGCTCAACTTTGGCGGACTTCACATCCCGGGGCCGGGGCCCAAGCACACCGCGGCAGTTGTCTTCGCCACACAGGCATTTCTGTACATTCTTGGAAAAGGGGTCAAAGTTGTAGTCATATGTCAGTTCATCACCCGTCATGATAGGCCGATCGCCAGCGAAGAGAGCCATTCGAGGCTGGCCTGACACAATCCATTTGATCATTCGACAGTTGGGATTGCAGCTGTGGTTGACAAAACGAGCAATGCTTCCTGTCGTGGCGTCGATGATCATGTGTTGATCGAAGCTCATTAGATAGTAGCACTGGGGAGTGGACTTTGGTTAGAAATAGGAGAAATGAAGATCATGCTGGAAATGAATTCACGCTCGAACTGTACCTCATTATTTTTGTACTCCTCATTCATACGGCGCTCACATTCCACCTCTGTGATGATCTCACCGGTATATTCCATGATGATCTGGTTGGGCTGGAAGCACCGATTGCTGCGGACACCATATCCACGATCCGAAGTCTTGATCACCTCTACTCCTATTCGGTATTTCCCTCCCTTGGCTCGGCGACTGGCCAGATCAGCAAAGGAGCGATTTGTGCACAGCGCTTTGCCCACATTGCAATTGCCATTATCGCACTCGTATAGCATGATTCTGTTCTGGCAGTTGTCGCCACAGCCGTCTTCAGGCTTACACACGCACTTGGACAGGTCGTGCAAGTAATCCGTTTTTCGCCAGTAGTCTTTTGAATCACCAATGAATCGGTCTATGGGGTGATGAAAGACCTCTTGTCAGCTTATGCAATGTTCTCCATGACTCAGTCGCCAGGTCGCTAGGTCAAGTGGCTCATCAAGGACGTCATTCCTCCTCTCGCTTGCTTGCGCCTGGCAAAAAAATGAGGAGACAAAGGAACTTACTCTTGGTCATCTTTTTCCACTCGTCGGGCTTCGGTTGACCAGGTGGCATGGGATGGCAGACGTTGAAGGGAAGCTTGAAATCCCGGCCGGCAATGAGCGTACGCAATCCCGTGTAAATGGGGAACGGCATGACCTTGTTCACGCGACCCGTCTTGTTCAACTCCTTAAGCTCAGGCAAGGTCGCAAGCTTCTTCTTTTCCGTAGGACTGAGGCCCTTGAACACATCGAGCGGGATGTCCTGGCCTGCGTAGAGTCCCTTGTCCAGATACTTCTTGACTCTTCGCTGCTTGGTGTTGACAACCGGTTCCTTATCATCGGCATCGGACTCAGCCTCGTCTTCCGCCTGTGTCTTGTCCGTCTTTTCCTTCTTCCCACTCTTCACGTTGCCCGTCTTCCCGTCCTTATCCTTCTTCTTCTTGTCCTTCTTCTTTATATCCTGCTTGACCTTTTTCTCCTTCGCCTCGTCATCGTCGTCCCCTCCCTCCTCCTCCCCTTCCTCCTCCTCCTCCTCCTCCTCCTCCTCCTTGTTCTTCTTCTTCTCCTCCTCCTTCTTCTCCTCCTTAAGTTTAACTACCGACTTTTTCCTGGAGGGCTCGCGAGGAGGAGCATTGGGGTCGACATATTTGCCATTGGACCAAATAGTGTGTATGACTGGCCGATCATCCACTCCAGAGAATTCGTTGGTATCCTGCAGACGTCGTAATTCGCGTGACAGGTGGGTGACCCCGTAGTTGACGGTCTCGCGACCCTTCTGGGTCATATTGGTCAAGGTTGCAGCAATTGACGACACGCCGGCCAGACGCGAGGATGTGCGCTGTGGGCGCGATGAAGCGTGGGTTTGCTGTGATGTGTGCGGTGTCCTGAGGCTGGCAGACGACCACTGGAGATCCGAGGCGTTCATGCCGGCGGCCAGGGTCTCGTCGCGGGGCTCAGACCGCGATTCATCGGCGCCAACAACCTCGATGCTGCTGACCAAGGTGTCACCCGATATGGTTCGTCGACGACAGTTGGCAACATGGTCGCCCTTGGCGCGTCGCTTGCCGTGGTCGGCGGTGCCACTCAGTTTGGAAAGGTTGTAGACGGGTTCGGAGGCGCGTGCTCGCCTGGGCCGGTGAGAAGGGGATGACTGTGGCAGGGTCGGCTCCTGGAATTCGGTGGAAGCTACGTAGATGGCATCGTCGGGGGCCACAGTGATGACGTCGAGTTTCGAGGCATCCGAGTGCTGGCTTTCGCTGTCGCCGACGGTGGTTGGGGGGGTTGAGCCTGAGGAAGCGGGAGTCGACGAAGCGTCGGTCGCGGGACACAAAAACAGACTGTCGACGAAGAGCGCCATGGTTATGACGCGCGCAGGAGCTCACAAGAGAATTGCCCGCATGTGCATATGCAGCGCGTCAAGGAGCTCTGCCGGCAGCAGAGGCGGCCGAGGACGGGGTAGGGATTCAGAAACAGGCGGTGCAGAGAGTCGGGGGAGGAAAAAAACAAAGGAGGACAGGGCAGGTAGAGTCAGGGCAGGAGAGAAAGAGCCCGGCAAGGGCAAGAGAGCACACAAGGGGATGGAGACGGGGATGGCGATGGCGATGGAGATGGCGATGGCGGACGGTGGATGCGTGGGATGCGTGGGATGCGCGGATGCGCGGATGCGTGGTCTGTGGGTGCGTCGTGGGTGCGTCGTGTGTGGATGCGGTGGAGGACAAACGCGCTTGGCCAGGGAGCGGTCTGGTCTGGTATAATACCACAAGTTTATTACGGTCGATATCGATACGATGGATACGTTGGATACGTTGGATACCAGGCGGGGCAGACGGGAGACGGTCAGGGATAGCCTTTCGTCGACGCTCGCGTATCCACTCGTATCGACAAGACCAAAAGCCGCCCGATGGTGCTCTAAACATTAAAAACGCGAATCCCAAGTCAGCCAGAATTCAAATCTCTCGTGTGTCGCGAAAAGGACGACAGGCAGCCGGGGAGCCAAGACGACGATAGTTTGATGTCCACGGGTCTTCTGTTGCTCTTGTTGGTTTTTTTTTTTTTTTTTTTTTGGTTTCTTGGTTTTTTGGTTTCTTCTTCGTACGACGGCAAAAGACGGTAGCTATGCGTCAAAAGTGTACGGGGATAGCAAACTTTTTTTTTTCTCTTCTTTGCTGTGGACAAGCGCGCATGTGCAATGTACGGTAGGGCCCAGGTGATTGACCGACCAGGTGACGGGTAACCGGGCAGTCCCCGATGAGAGCACGCACCTTGTGACCAGACTTCAGTTGTCCAGACTTGACGTCTGGTGTTTCCGGGCTGCGGCAGCCGTAGGTAGCGGTGACAGAAATTTCGTACCCAGGACAAAAACGATGATGACACGTTTGCCTTGTCTGTCAGGAGGAGGAATCGGTGATAATCGGGAATAGGCAGTGTGCGATGTTGGCCAAGGGAGTATTGATGCCGAACAAGGCCTCACGACTGGTCAGCAAGGCGGGGAGGATTGAGAAAAAAAAAGTTGTGAAGACGGGGGAGAATGCGAAAAAGAGGGTTTGAAAGGATGAGGAGGAAGTTGCTGATTTCCTGGTGGGATGGAAAATATGGTGTAGAAATGGGAAAGGGGGGGGTGCGCGGACGCAGCCAGACGAGGGGAGCGGAAACAGCAACAGTGAAAAAAAAAAAAAAAAAAAAAAAAAAAAAAAGAGAGAGAGAAGAAGAGAGGGGGGGGAGGAGAACGAGAAAAAAAAACTAGAAGAGTAAGGTAGGAAAAGAGCCAGAGTGAAGAACAAACAAAATAAAGAAGAAGACGATCAAGAGAGAGTTTCAGGGGAGAGAAAGACACGCAACGCAACATGGCTGTGCTTTGCGTGGCCGTCATCACTCCATCACGCATCAACCATCCAACGTTGGATACCAATGAGCTCCCGCCCATCTGCTTCAACCAGCCACCACTCCCGTCCTCGTAAACTCAACTGTTTCCGTTCCTGATTCCCGCCGGGGCAAGTCCATTATTCACACACGCCCTCATATCTTGTTTAGATGGACCACGTTAGTCGAGCGTGGTGCTTCACGAACAGAGGTGACAAAGCCACGAGACCACCACCTGCCCGCAACAAGAGGACACCCAGTCAATATCTTTTCCCCCACACGATACCTCAATATCTCGCGTATTCCATGTCCGTTACGGAAGCTTGAAAGCCTCACACGTGAACCCCGTCTCGCCTCCTTCTTTCCCGTCCCACCGTCCAAATCCGCCATTGCACAGCGCTCGCCGCATTAAGCGTAGTGAGGCTATTTTATGCAAGACAGCCATCTCTTTCCTTACACGTAAAGTGCCCACCCCTGCCCAACAACAACATGAAGATGAAACAAGCAAGTGGAAAAAATGTCCTGACAGCAACAAAAACAACAACAACAGTGACGATGAAACCAAAAAAAAAGTGTAAAAACAAAACGACAAGACAGGCAGAGGAACACGGAAGAGGAGGACAAGGGGGGCTAAAAAGGACATCATCGTCACGTAGAGCAGTATCCTGATCAAACGATCCATCTGTGTGGACGAAGCCATCATCACCTCCTTGTTCCATCAACACCAAAAGTGTGTACGGCATCATGCCCCAGCAGGGCCCAAATAGCACCTGAACGTTTTCTTGCTCAAGCCTCGGGGTGTTTACAAGGCGATATCTGTGCCTGCAGCGGACATGATGTACTTGAATGCATACGCCCCATACTTCGCTTACCGATCCTGAATGCCAACCACGAGTGGACACATCATCGATTGCACGCCCTTGGCCTGAGCCATGGGACGTTCGGCCGTCAAAATATAATACATATGGTACATAATCACTTGTGTTTTGGAAACGAGTGACGTCGTCGTCTTACGTCATTCTATTCTCCATCCATCTTCCATCTTCCATCTTCAGAGAACAAAAAAAGAGGGGAGGGGGGAGGGGGTATTATATCCGTCCAAAGTACATTGGCCATTTCCACGGGCTATTCATAAAACCCTGAAAGCCAAATGGAGCTTCTCTGCAGCCTTGTCGAAATAACATGCATCTCTACAGCCTTCTTGAAAGAACATGAACAGCTTGCCCATGACAAAATAAATTCGGCATCGGTATTGAAATCATGTCTTACGCGGTGGTCTCTTTGGTGACAGGCTCCGACGCGACCTCGACTTCGACCGCTGGCTTAGTCTCTACATCCGTTACTGCCGGCGCAGCAGTGATGGCATCGACATCGGCCGGCGACTTGGCCTCCTCTTCCACAGCCGCCGTCTCTGCGGGTGTGGCCTCAGGCTGAGCACCGGGGTTCGTGGGCGCAGCAGTTTCAACAGGTGCCGCTTCCTTGTTGGCCTCTTGCACCTTGACCTCTTCATCGACAAGATGAACCGTCTCGGCCTCTTTCACGCTAGGGCCCTGACCACCATATTCCTTTGGCAGAGAGCCCGCAATGCTCTTCAGCTCCGTCGAAAGTGTGGCCCCCGAAGTCATGGGATGGAATTTCCGCAGCGTGGCAGGTGCAAGGAAAAGCTTCATGAAACCAAACATCCAGCCCATAATGGCAGGCACATTAACAAAATATTTGTGGGCGAGCAACTCGGGATACGCCATGGAGAAAGTCTGAATGGTTTGCTTGCTGGCTGCCTTGACGGCGGGGTCCATGCGGAAGAAGCTGACGGAAAGGTAATCGTGAACCTGAAGCATTCGGTAGACATCCTCGTCATCCTCGCCTAGTGGCTTTGTGATGTCGTTGAGACGGAGTTTCTGAACACCAAGCTCCATGAGAGCAGTTCGCCAGCGAATGAACCTATTTTTTTTTCCACCCACACGCAGGCACACATACATGATCAGAAATATCCCTTCTTCCATAGACGGAAATCAAAAAAGTCACATCACAAAAACACTTACTCTTCGACATTCCCAAAGGTTGCCTTGTTGTCCTTGACGGCTCCATAGATGTTCCAGGTAATGACGGTTTCCCTTCCAGCTTCATCCTTGTGGCTTGTCACGTAGCCCAAATCGCCAAATTTCTTCTTGGAAAAGGCTTGCGAGACCAGCTTCGTGGGCTGCACTTCCTTACGCCACTCCAGAGCGGAGGTGAGCTGCTTTCCAGCGGCTTCGACGTCGTTGTTGTTGGCGCGCAGAAACTTGAGAAGAACGACCTGAGTTGGCACGTGGGCATACGACGGCGAGAGCTCGACACCCCACATCTCGGTGTGCTTTGCCTTGCTGGTGATGTCGGGGAGCCGAGCCGTGAGCTTGGTGAGAGGAGTATCGGGAGCGGCAGGGGCGGCGAGAGCCGGAGCCGGAGCAGCAACTTGCTGGGCGGGAACGGCGGGCGTTTGTTCGGTAGCCATTGCGATGTGGTTGTGGTTGTGGTTGACGCAAAGCGTGGCAGATTCGAGCGGTTTGGCGAGGCGAAAAGGAAACGAGGGGAAAGGGGGACCGTCGTGTGTTGTCAACGCGGATCGAACGTTCAGAGAATGCAATATCGTCACTTGCTGCACACGAGGGAGCACCTGAAGGGAGAAAATAATCGCGAAACTATGGACGGGTACCTTGTTAGTGGGATCTGGTGAGACGTGCAGAATGAGAAAAGAGGCTGGGATAAACATACCGAAAAGAGGCGAGAGCTGGGGAGAAATCAACAGTCGGTGTTGAAGCTTGATGGATTGACTGTTTGACAGCTCAAACAGCTCCCAGGGCGGGGCGCGTCAATGCCCCCCGCCCAGTGTCACGAGCAACCACCATAAGCTCATGATGCATGCATGGATGTGATGGTGTCTGGTCTGTCTGGTCTGGTTGGTCTGGTTGGTCTGGTTGGTCTGGTTGGTCTGGTTGGTCTGGTTGGTTGGTGCTGAGTTGATGTGATGGATGCGACATTTTGCCGTCAGGTACGAGCTACGGTGTGGGACCGGACCAGACGCATGACACAACCCTGCCGCCTCCCCCAAGCCGCCCCAAGCCGCCCCTTCCCCGGGCCAAACGGACCAGTCCAGACAGCGCCCAGCCAATCCGGACCTGCTTTCCCAAGGTTTTAGCGTCGGCCTGGCCTTGTAGATTTCATGTCTGGTCAAGTCTGCACGACGACACGAGCTACATTGTAGAGTCGCATCGATTGATAAAACAAACAACCCTCATCATAATACAAACGCGCAACCAGCCGTTGCAATGCCCATCCCCGCGGTGCACAACAAACAATCGCACCCACGCACCTCCCTTGCCAAACATCATAACCAATCCCCAATGTCGCGCAAAACCCAGCCTCGTCTGTTTTCTTTTTTTTTGTTTTTTTGTTTTTTCTCTCTCTCTTCTCTATACCTATACTGCATATCGAGTAGGAACTCCCATTATCCGAGAATGAGATCGACGCGTGATCCAATACCCAAATACCCAAGGTCCCGTCCCATTTTTTTATTTGATTTATTCTTTTCTAACCCGAGTGCTCAACTTTCCCATTTCCCTGTCCATATCTCAGCCCACGTGTTAATAGCATAAACTCCTCAATTAACTCGATTATTCCCAGCGGTCCCAATTTTCAATCCTTCAGCCATGTCCGGCTTTCCTATACCGTCAGTGATTTTTTTTGTTCCCATATCCTAGGAATGGACATTTAAGCCCAAAACATTTTCTGCCGTCCGTAAAGGAAAAAAAAAACATGCATTCTGGAATCCATCGAGTAGATGTGCAATACTCCAGACCAATGACGATGATAATAGAAAACGAAAAGAATAGAAAGCGACCACAAATAACACTTAACTGCTTTTTCCTGCCAGCTTAGACCGTAACATACGCCGCGATTTTTTCCCTCTGCACTCTCCGGGTTTTGTGAGTCATTCGTGTCACAACAGTCGATCTCGAAAGCCACCCCGAACAGCTAGGGACAAAAAAAAAAAAAAGAAACCTCTCAATCAGCAAGAAGGTAAAGCACGTGCGAGGATGCGCTCAATGGCAGAAAACTCAGTATGGGCAGCCTCTGACAAAGTCATATGGTCAAACGCTGGTCCGAATGTATAGCCAAGCTCCGCCCAGAAATAGCCCCAGTATATGTCGGTCTCCCTACTTCGTTCTTGCATGACGGTCCGCTCAAAGTGAGGGCGCGTCAGCATGTCGCGCTGCGTCTGCTCGCGAATCACGGCAATATACCACTGTCAAGGACGGGTTAATGCTCATAAAGGTTCGTCGCTCGGGTTGTGCGTGCGCACGAATGCATTGTTGTCATGACATACCTCCAGCACATCGCAAGGGATGTTAGGCTTGGGGCTGATGCTGTACTGGTGACGCCAGCTGCTGGCAAAGCGCGGCTGGTTGAACTCGCGCTGCTCCATTTCGGACATGCCTGCTATGCAAGCAATGTCGTCCTTCATCAGTGTTGTGAAGCCGGGGCACTTCATGGCAGTATTGATCAGTCGAGAAAGGAGCTGGTTGTTCAGGTTGACTGGATCATCCTGCTTCTGGATGCTTCGCGCGAGCAGCCGCAACAGCTCACAGGTTGCTGCGAAGGCTGCACGTCGCTGGCTGATGGTGATGCGATCGGTGGCATACCACGGAAACTTCTTCAGTGTGCTGATCAGGCACTCGTATGGCCGCTGGGGGCAGTCTCTGGAGAAAGGCGACTGAAGATAACCCTGGTTAGCCTGACTTCCAAAGTTCCAAAGAAGAATGAAGAGACAGCGGAACGAGAAACTCACGCGGTGAGGGACCTCGACGTGTTTCACAAGCATTACCATTTCTTCCTCCGATACAAAGCCTTTGAAGTTCTCCCATGGCTGATGGTGATTGAATGGCTTGAAATTCGGTGTGACTCCGTTCCACACGATTCCTCTGGCCAGAGGAAACAGATCTCTCATTAGGCTCTCCTGGCTAGAGAGCTCCACATCTACTGGACGATCGCCAAGTCGGCCTACTCGCCCGTTCAGGGCGTGTTGGTGATGTTTCTCGACTGCCTTGTTGGCATCATCAAGACTTAGGAACTCTACATAAGCATCCATCGTCTTACTCGTGACTCGTTCCATGATAATGTGTACGGGCTCATCCGAGTCGTTCAAAATCTTAGAATTACGGCCGAGGAAAGCAATCACTTCTGATCGCTTCGTAGCAAAGGGAATCTTTATTTCTTGTCTTAGCCATCACTGTTCAGGCACGTTTTATAAGGAGATGCCAGGAACTTACGTTTCTAAGCTTGACTACGCCGTAATTGACAGCCACGGACTGTCGTGCTCCTTCTAGAAATGGAAAGTTTTCGGGCTGAAGGGCAGTTTGGAGCGTGGGTAGTTTATTCTCCGTCGCAGTTAGCTGGTCCAGATGGCTTGATCGTAGACTTTGAGGCTGGACCTGGGAGGCCGAGCATTGGTATCCCACAAAGGGGACCACAACAGAGGTTTGGAAGGCCTGCTCAGCAGAATGAGTTGTGTCAGGACTCTGAACAGCTACCGCCCCGCTAAGATCAAATTTGGGGGGGGGTTCCTTGGAGACTGAGAGTGGGCGCCCAGCTGTCCTTGGAGCATAGTTTCGCGGCTCTGTGAAGGTCCCAAGTCTTTTATGCTCTGGGCTCATTGGATGGTCATAGCCATAGCAAGAGTCGGCCCTCCCGTGCAAAACAGGACTGATAAGGGTCGCAACGGATTGGTAAGATTGACTTGCTGGCAAGCCCGTGCCCGCAGGTGAGAATGAGCTGCTGGCAAATATGCCATATGCTGTGCCTGACCCTGTCTGCTTCTTATCCTGTGAAACAGGAGTGAAGAAGTTACTTTGTCCCGAATGGCCTGCTTCTATGTCGCTTGATGGATTTTGCTTGGCAACTTGAGGCTTAGCTCCGTCCTAGGAAACCACCTCTTCAGCCTTTGCGCCTTGGCGTAGAGCCTGGGATAACAAGTTGAACGCAACCGATTCATCAAGTGAACCGGAAAAACTCGTGGTAGCGGAGCTAGTATTCTCAGCAGAGGCACTGGGGCCGCTTGTATCCTTGCCGCTGGACTCGCTCGACTGCTAAAATGATCGGACCGCGTCAGTCAACGTCAGCACAGCGGATAGCTGTTCACGCTTACCTCGCTCGTGGTACTGGACCCCGTGGCTCCGTGCGGAACCCACACTGCGGAGTGAGGGTTCAAAGAAGCGGGAAAGCTCATGATGGCTATATCTTTGCGCCAAAATATGTCGGTTCATAGAATTAAAGTAATAGCGATGAGTGAATAGAGATGGCCATCTGCTGTCAAGTCTTAGAATTTTCTCAGTGCTGTTTAGTGCAAACTAACGGGTGCATGTAAAAGTTGAGCACAGTTCTTCAAACAAAAATCGCAGAAAGTGACTCGGATTCCGCCAAGAATGAGTCATTCGCGCGTTGCTGAAGCAGAGAAAAGACTTCTTGGCTCGCGGGGTCATCTGACTTTTCAGAAGCAACAAGGTAGATGAACTTGAAAGGCCAAGCACAACTCCGGCGGACTTTCAAAAATGCCTTAGAGTAAAAACGAGCTCGTTCACTAGGGAAAGAATGAAAAGAGACCGTTTTCAGTGCACATAAAGGGTCTGAGAACTAAATCAGAAAAGAAGCACAGCTTCGCCGTATTGTTATTGTCGTTTGGAGTGCAGTCGCGCGCAAGAGAGTGGAGAAAGGTCAACTTTCGCCGAAGAGTGTTGTTATTGATGTCTGCCAGCTGTCGACAGCTGCGAATGAGATGGTGAGCCTATGGTCAGCTTTCACGAGAATGTGTATCAGCATGAACACATCATATCAAAGGGTGCGTTAATGATGAACATGACATGTAAGCAATCTGAGAAGACAGGCAATGAGCTAAAACGACCAAAATCTTAGATTACTGTTGCGTCGAATCTCCGTGCGTAAGAGGTGGCTGAATGAAGGGTGACAGCAGTTAGCAGCATATCGAATGTCAATAGTGAGAGGCAGAGGCAGCCGTCCACAGTTGCCATAACCTGGCCAATGAACATGAGAGAGGTGTGGATCGTTGACGGGTGGAAGTTGTTCTTATTACTGCTACTGGATCGTTTTCATATCTATTCATCGATCCTAACATCGCTTGTGAACACTTCTCAATTGGTATTTCATCCATCTTGACATTGTGTTCACCAAGCGAGACGAGTGATGAGTTCCAATTTCGCCACAGCTAGAAGCTATTATGTTGCTTCTCCTTTTCAACTCTTAATCAAACTAGAACTGTTTGTCAGCTTTGAACAGCTTCATTCCATTGTGGGCAACATACCGGTGTCAAGAATGACTCTGCTACGAATCGCGCTCTTGCGTTCAGCTGTGCATTGTCAGTCATGTGTTAATTGCAGCAGCCACCAGCATGTTACATACGAAAAGCTTCATTTCAGAGATTTCCTTGTCAACGTCTTCCATGAATTGGATAATAAAGTCGACGAGCTTATGCTTCAACATCTCATCCGTATGGAAGTTCGTTATTAAGAACGAAATATCGTATCCCTGAGGCGAGTTGTCAGGTAGGTCCTCGTGGGACACCAGTTTTGCAAGCACTATTCTGACTACTGAACACACCTTGATTGGCTTTCTTCTCAAAATAAAAAATGACTCGGCTCTTTGTGTCAAGAATCTTGTAAACTTGTGGACCAATATGTTCTCGATCTCATCTGCTTGCTTGATCTTGATGCTGATTCGAATGGAGTTGATGCTCGGCTCGATAAGGACTCGCTCGTTCTCGTTTCGAGCAATGGTCAATGGGGTCAGCAGAACCTCTGGTGATGTCTGGGCTTCTACTTCGGGAACATTGTGTCGTTCGGCCGTCTGAGATGCGAAGTTGGATAGTGTAAGGGCAGCAGTCAAGCTGCTGCGCACGCACTGCAGATATGGCCGCAACGACTGGGACTAAAGACAGAAGCATATTAGACACTGGCACAAACCCAATGGCGACCTGTCTGGAATCTGCGTACCATGCTGGCGTGGAACGACGGTGGTTCCGGTCTATGAAGACATGCGAATTCGATGGCGATTAGTGACGCTGCTGGTGATGGTTATCTTAGCGGGGGGTCATTGGGGGACGAAGCTGCCTTCTTTCCTCATGCATGCAGCCACTCGGCCTCGTACCTCGTCTGACGTTGGTACGTGGGGCTGTGACGATGCGTAGGCAATCTCACGTGACGATCCATGCCCAGGCCAGGCACAACAGGAAGTGACGAATCAACAATCTCCAGGGTAGCCCGCGATATCTGCCCGGTAACGAGCGAGAAAATTGGAGGAAAAAGATAAGATGGCTTGTTGCACTTTGTCATTGGTGCCTGTGGGAAGTAATTGTAATACATTGTGTACATATCTTCTTCCTTCAGTCCGGTCAGCTTTACGCGGAAACATTGGGAGGATATCTGTTCCGCTTTTGCGTAGTAAAGGTAAACACAAGTATTCTGGTTACTTTCCTCCACAACTGATTTTGCCACTTCCGCGACGATGAACGTGGTGTCAAGTCTTTCAAAGGTCCATTGATTCTGCCTACGGCATAAATATCACTTGGTGAAGCTCAACTATTATGACCTCCGGCCATGTGGTACTGAGCGCATGAGGGATCGCTCTTGCCTGGTAGTTGTCAAACACGAGAAATGAACTTGGATGGCGGCATGGGGATCCATTTCACGACTCGCGAAAAGGACTGCTTTCCAATGCACTAAAATAGATACACATGCTCCCAAGGGAAGACGAAAAGTTTTGCGTCTTTAGCGCCTGTGGTCTTGAATCCTGGTATTCTGTAATGTCAATACGTGGAATTTGGCCATTTCACTGTATGCATCTCTTGGGCGCTTTGAAGTTTAGTCATTGCGGGGCAGCTCTTCAGTTTCCAGACCGCGGATTTGCTGACTAGCTCGATGGGAGTGGAGCGGAGCCTGGTAGCTGTGTGCCAGGTACCACTTTCGTGACGCACTTGTCCGTTCCGTCTTTCTTTGTCTTTCTCGAAACCAAAAAGTACCAAGCATTCCTTGCTCCTTGTAGATCCAGGCGTATCTATCTCTGCACAAGCACAACACCTTCTTTGAGCAACACCAACGACACTAGGACACATCCCCGCACGTTGCTGTCTTCCATTTTCGAATCGGAGCAGCCATGGCGTCTCTGAAAGGTATGTATCATCTACCCCTCCACCAAAAGCTTTACCGCCGGTGGCAAAAAGTATGTATGTTAACACGGGTCATTTTGCCAAGTCGTCGTCAAACATCAGGGGAAGAAGCACGATGTTGAGATCGACCCTTCTTCGACCGGCGAAGATTTCAAGCTACAGCTCTTCAGCTTGACCAATGTCGAGCCCGATCGACAAAAGATCCTGATCAAAGGCGGCCAGCTGAAAGATGATGCTGACATGAGCAAGCTCGGCCTTAAGGACGGCCAGGTCTTGATGATGATGGGTACGCCTGGAGGGAGCGGCGATCTTGTACGCCCAAGCGTTCCAATCAAATTTGTCGAGGACATGACGGATGCCGAACAAGCTCAGCAAGCCGGTGCGACGCCTGCTGGCTTAATCAATCTCGGAAACACTTGCTACCTGAACTCGACACTTCAAACGCTGCGGTCAATTCCAGAACTGCAAACCTCCCTCCAGAAGTACCGGCCGAGCCTATCTGGGTTGAGGCCCATGCCTCAAGTAGATCTGGCCGCGCAACTGGGGTCCTTGTACAGGCAGATGAGCGAGACTCAGGCTCCGTTTGAACCACTGAAATTTCTAGAGTCTCTACGAATCGTCTTCCCACAATTTGCCGAAAAGGCCAAGTCCAGCAATGCTTATGCCCAGCAGGATGCCGAGGAGGCGTGGTCGCAAATTATACAGCATCTTGGCCAGAAACTCTCCATCAAAGAGCAGGACGATGCACCAGCCATCTCATTCATCGACAAATACATGTCCGGGGAACTCACCTCAGTTGTGGAGTGTGTTGATGAAGAAGCTCGTGCGGCTGGAGAACAGGCTGTCACGTCCAAGGAAAAATTCAACAAGATAAGTTGCCATATTGATGGCACCATTAATCACCTGCGCGACGGTATCCTGGCCGGTCTCAGCGAAAAGCTGGAAAAGAAATCGGAGGTCCTGGATCGCGATGCTACGTACACGAAGGAGTCAAAGATTTCCCGGGCCCCAAAATATCTTACCGTGCACTTTGTGCGATTCTTTTGGAAACGAGACACGCAGAAAAAGGCCAAGATTATGCGAAAAGTCACCTTCCCCCAAGAGCTGGATATTGTTGAATTTTGTTCCGATGAGTTGAAGAACGCTTTGGCACCCGTCCGCGACAAGGTTCGCCAGGTCCGAAAAGATGAGGAGGACATTGAAAGGACACGAAAGCGCCGTAAAAGGCACGCTGACGGTGATCTTGGCGACATCGCTGGTGGCGCTGGCTTGCCGTCGAAGAGGAAACCAATGGAGGAGGAGAAGCAAGTCGAAAAGGACGGCGAGAGAGCGGAGACGAAAGTGGATGGAGACGTCGTTATGGGCGAAACTTACAAGACAGACGCGGAGATTGATGCCGAGAAAGACGCTGCTCTTTTAGCCGCGAAGAAGGAGTTAAACTCGCTGATTGACCCTTCACTCAGAAAGGACGATGGAGCCAATCAGTCTGGGATATACGAGCTTCGTGGCGTGGTAACGCACCAAGGCGCAAGCGCCGACAGCGGCCACTACACGGCGTACGTCAAGAAGACCGGCCACGTGAATCCCAAGACGGGAAAGAGAGAGGATGAGGACGGCAAGTGGTGGTGGTTTAATGACGACAAAGTGACAGAAGTTGCTGTCGACAAAGTTGAAGCGCTGGCTGGTGGTGGTGAATCGCATTCAGCATTGGTCTTGCTGTACAAGGCTATTCCTCTTCCCTCATCTGACGGGGCTATGGAGGAGTAAGGTGCGGGGGTGAAGGATAAAGGATGGTGATATGAGTGCCCCGACCGAATGTGAGCGGATCAGGTTGGATTGTAGTTTCTTGTTTTGTTTTTGTGCAACAGCACAGCACTATATTGGCAATCCAACTCTGAAAAGTGGCTTTGTGGAATACGGCGTGCGGAGAAGCATGTTTGACGACGGACACCTAGACAGAATTATAAAAGTATTCGGACAAGCAAAGAAAAAACGTCCTAAAAATAGACCTACGGATAGGTGTGATGGCGCGTATCGATATTGTACACGTCCATCGGGTATCTTGCAAGATCAAAACGCCAATAATGAATAGATGTACCGTCCCATACTATCTTGAACACCCATCAAAGACAACATCCCAGCCTCAAATTCTTTTACGTGCCGCCATCTAATGCTCCCCTCTTGACCACCCTCGAGGCTTCTTATTTGCCCTCCCCCCGCCGCTCCGTCACGCGCTCTCTAAAAAGATGAAGTTTTCGTTCCAATTCAGCCTTTTGGTGGAGCAGATGATTTCTTTGCACTTCCAAAATAGCAATCTGATCGGCCGTTGATGTCGATCTGAACTGCGATATTGCCTATTTTACGTCAATCCACCGCGTTGCCCGATGTTATTAAATTGTAAGTTAAGAAGAAAAGAAGAAAAAAAAAAGAAAAAAAAAAGACGAACCTCCTTCTTTTGTTTATCCGTCTTGAGTTGCGCGCCCGTAATAGCACCGACGCAAATCACAGCGGCGATGGCAACGGACCATATACCTCGTTTCAATTTCTCTTGTCTTGTCCACTGGTATGCCATTTTTTTTTTCATTTGCTTTATTTGCGTTTAGGATAAAATATCTTTCTTCACCAATAGAAGTACCAGATCTTCGATGATTCCTGGTGTCGCCGTGCGCGCGTGGTACGAATGATGGGGTGGAGGGAGCGCGGTTGGAAAGACACGGCGGAAACGGAGTTGGAAACTGGGCGTTTTTGAGGCTGTGGATGATGAGGTTGGCAATGGTCATGGAAGGGAGATGGAAGCAAAAGAGGCACGCAGGGGCGGCTGCTCGGAGTTTGCGGTCGTGAGGTTGCGCGGCGTCGAGGGACGGTCGATAGCTCGATGGTGGCAATGAAGTCGTGACGAGATGTAGTCGAAAATGACATGGAGGTTGGAGAATATCGCGCCAGGGCGGCGCCGCCGGCAAGGTTTATGACTAATCAATTTTTTTTTATACAAATGCATAAAAACAGCAATGAAGAGAAAGAAGCCCAAATACGGTTGAAGTAGAATAAAAATAAAACAAGGATGAAAACTACAAGCGACAGAATAAGAACAAAGGTTCTGCAAATATCGCAGATACAGGATTGCAAGGAATTCTGGCAGTTGATGATGGGGGTTTTGGCCTAGGTTACGGAGCGAGTATTGGAGACGATACAGAATGTTGGCCGGGGCATTATGACACCAGTGACTAGATGTAAATTTGTTTTTGACGTGAATGACCCAATATTAGCCTCCCGGCGGTATGTGCAGGCGCCATAACAAATCAGATCAAGATTGAATATTGCGCCGCGCCTGAGACGCTGTGAACTTGCATGAAGGAGAAAACAGTTAAAATATTCATGCCAGGTGGCCGACACTCGGCCGAGCGGTCCATCTGCGTTGATACGTCAAGTTGCAGCCGCGTGCCAAGACCACACAGGTGCCCGCCTATGGGGCCGACTCTCGGGCCCGCCGACCACTGGCTGGCCACAGTTGCTGGCCACAGTTGCTGGCCACAGTTGCTGGCCACTTCGGTGGAGGATGACCAGGAGGCTCCGGCTGGGCACGTAGCCATGGATGGCTGCGTGGCAGCTGTCAACAGTGCTGGTACGAGCTGCGTGTGTCACGACACATTTGTCGTCCATTCCCACTCCCCATCTCCTCACCATTCGCAAGTTTCTGATGCCTTCCTCGCGAAAATGACCACGCCGCGTCTGTTCCTCATCCGCCACGGCGAGACGGAGTGGTCACTTACCGGCAAGCATACCGGGCGCACCGACATACCCCTCACGGCCAATGGGGAGAAGAGAGTGCTCGCAACGGGACAGGCTCTCGTCGGAGACGACCGGCTTATTGTCCCCCATCAATTGGCGCACATGTATGTTGCGATTTTGGCGGACAAACCTAGGAAAATCAAAGAGGAAAATGAAACAAGAAACACAAATCGAATAATCCATCACCCCCTTTCGTTCGTTGTGATTATTATAGCTCATTACGCGGCAGATACGTGTCACCGAGAAAGCGCGCTCAACGCACATTCGAGTTGATCAACTTGGACGGACTGGGCGACTTGCCGTGGCAGGCCCATGGCCCCCGTCAACAGCACCGCCTGGAGTGCCGCGCCGAGGTCCAAGTGACAGACGATGTAAGGGAGTGGGACTACGGCGACTACGAGGGGATTACGTCGCCTGAGATTCGCGAAAAAAGAGCCCTCGAGGGCATTCCGGGAACGTGGGATATTTGGAGAGACGGGTGTCCCGGTGGAGAGTGAGTGCCAACATGATATGCCATGATTGCAGTTTGTCTCCAATTATATATAATTAAGGAGAAGCAGAAGAAGAAGAAGAGGAAGAAGAGGAAGACAAGAATAAAAAGAAGGTGTACATTAACGCTGCTTGATCTCATTCTGCTCAGGAGCCCAGAGCAAATCACAGAAAGACTCGACCGCCTCATTCACGAGATCCGCCAAAAGTGGCACAAGCCCGCCCTTCACACGTCTGATCCGAACACAGTTACACATGGAGACGTGCTCATCGTCGCTCACGGCCATATTCTTCGCGCTTTGGCCATGCGCTGGGTCGGCAAGTCTTTGCAGGATGGACCGGCGTTCCTCCTTGAGGCTGGTGGCGTGGGCACTTTGAGGTATTTGATCCATCACACATGCTTCGTTTTTCATTTGATTTCATTCATTTTATCTCGTTCCACCTTCGTGCTTGTTTTTGTATGCTCTCACGTATAGCATGTCAGGAATCTGGACTTGGAATCAAGGAAAAAGCGGAGCGAAAACTGACGACATACATGTGTAGCTATGAACACCATAGTCTGGACGAGCCAGCTATCCTGCTAGGCAGTGCATTTGCTGTAAATATAGAGCAGAGGTAGATTTACGTTGACCGTCGGCAACAAACAAGACTGAGAAGAGTCAACCCGACAGGATTAGCATCGTATGAATATCTGAGTTTTCCAGGGCTGACATGGTCGTGCTTTTTTTTTTCTCCATGTAAACAGCACAGCAACTCGAACTATGTAGCCACGAACAGCACCATCTTGCGATCAAAATCGGTCCTCACCGAAAATACACGAACGATTCCCCTCTGGCGTGTTCTCTTCTCAAGGGTCATCGTATCTATAAAACCTTTCAAAATCCCCACTGCCACCCGTCGTAACAAGCAAGCTGTTCCTGTTATTCCTTTTTTTCTCCTCGCGCAATAAATACTCTCCGATACATGTGTCTGCCCTCCCCATGGGCATGCTCGAATGTAAGATCCTCGTCCAAGAGGTGGAATGCAAAATTGAACCCCACGCCAGCGCCCTCAAACATGTGCTGCATTTCCTGCTCCATGAAACCCTGATGGCGCACGCCCGATGATGATGGCAACAAGTCCTGCTCTGACGCGGTCTCCTGCGCGGCAAAGTCTACTACGAAGAAGACGCCTCCTGGTCGGAGGCGCTGTGCCAGTCGTTTCGCTGCAAGGGCGCAGTCGTCCATGTGGTGAAAGCCGAGTCCCACGCCGGCGTGGTCAAAGTTGAAGAATTCGGGGGACGAGAAAGCCGTCTGGCAGGACTCATCGGTCGAGACTAGGTTTCCTACATACGCAACGCATTGCATTGATGCTAGGCCCTGTATAGAGAGACAAAAGACGAAAGAAAGGAAAAAAAAAAAGAGGGGGTGGGGGTCTGTGTTAGAGAAATCTCGAGTTCTCAAACGTCAAGTTATAGATAGATTCGGAGGAGACGCTCTGACTCAGGAGTAGGAAAACCTCTTACGTCGCGTTTGGTCCTCGCATTGTACTGCTCAACCATGGCTTCGGAAATGTCGATGCCAACACACTGGCCGATTTGCGGTCCGAGAGCCTATTTTTGTGTTTTAGAAAAGAAGAACAACCCCCACCCCCCTTTTCTTTCCCAACACCATTTCCGTCACCACGTTTCGTATATTTTTTCTTCTCAATCTCGAAGACGAATGAGTTTCTTTACAAGTACAGTATACATACTCTGGATAATAGCCCTGTGCCGCAGGCGTAGTCTAGAAGCCGACTGCCCGGTCGCGCCCCAAGGAGGTGCGCGCGACTCCTAACCCCTCCCTCCAGTCGACGGATGGTATTTTGAAATTTGTCGTCATATTTTGGAGCGAGATTGCTGTTTTTTTTTTTTAAAAAAAAATCACGTGCCAAGAATTGCGAGGTTAGTAGATACGATCTGGAAGTGCATATCGGGCCAATTCTTTTTTTCTTCATGTCCGGAAAAAAAGGCGCGGATCAATACACGCATCAAATGGGCCGCAGGGCTTGATAGACACGTATTTATTTCGAGTGCATTGGGAAGGTAATGGAAAAATCAAAAGCCCAGGGAGCAAAAAGGGGCCATGAGGTAGAGCAAAGGGGCAAGGCGGGGACGGGCACTTGTTTTTGTTTTCTGATCCCCATCTCTCCCCTCTCTTTTCATCTACTTTTTCTTTTTTCCCCTCCGTCTTGTTGTTATCTTACTTGAAGTATGCTTGATTCACAGCTGTAGTGTCCGACATTATCGGCTGAAAATGCGACAAGTCACCTGTCGGTCTCGCACGCAACAAACAAAGGCTCCCAGTGACGAACAAGAGAAAAGAGGGGGCGAAATGGACGCGAGACACAAAAGGTTCGGATGTACACGGGACTGCGTGGCGGTGAACTTCGCAAGCGCCGTTGGCTTTGTGCGAAATGATGAGCCAATTTCAAACGAAACCTAGGGAAGTACATGAGGTGTTTTGGGAAAGCTCGTTCTTTTCATTCTCTACAAGTGAGAAGTTTGGGGGGAGGGGCGGGAGGAGGCGCATAAAATAGTCTCCAACGGCGAATGAAGAGGTCCCCGACGGCGAATGAAATAGTCCCCGACGGTGAAATACCATTTTCCGCGGATACTTTTCGGGACGATTATTACTCCTGAGTTTTTTTTTTCTCCTGTTCCTTTGATACCCCCCCTTTTCCTTTCCAAAGGGAAGAACATGTCGTACGAGTTGCTCCACCTGTCATTTGTCTCTTGCTTTTGCACATGCACGAGCCAAAGTTCGTTCAGCCTTGAGGCCCAGTCCTTAGAAATAGGCATCAATAATGCAACGCCAGGCCAGTGGGGGGGGTGGTGGTGATCCGAACCCCCCGAAACGGCAATGGTGACTCTGATGGCCTTTGCAGATGGTCTTTGACAAACGAGCAAAAATAAAGACACAGAGAAGAAAAATAGAAAGAGAAAAAGAGAAAGAGAAAGCAAAAAGAAAATGTAGCAAAGACGTCGGTCAACTCTCATCAGTTTGCCAACCATGGGCTCTTAGATTAACGGCCCGAGTACAGGCCTGGCGTCATGGACGGGAGGCAAATGCTTTTAGTGCTCCTTTTATGCCTTCTCCTTTTCAACCTTGCTCTGACAACAAAGACAAGTCCGAGTAAGCATAAACCCCCAACCCTACATCACATGTATGATGCGCATCCTAGGCGTAGAGTCCTATATCCATGCCGGTGCACAACCATCTCGATTTTCCTACTCGTCGCGAAGTGCAGGTCATTGTCTCTTCGGGGCAGCGTACACAGGGGCACATGGCGAACCTCAGGACAAGCAATGATGGGCGCGAGCGCGGTCTTTGTTGACATTTCACAAAGTCCCGCAGATGACTTGCGCTTGTCAAGAATCCCTTCCTTCCCTCGCAAATGCGAAACGATGAACCCCTGAACACCATTCACCCCCCCCTTTTCCCCAATGTGCAACCTGCTTTGCCCGAAAAGCAGCACAAGTGATATTAAAAAAACAGCCTTGGCGACCACGATGGCGGATCAAACCCGAACACGAAACGCATAGAATCAACAACAAAAAAAAAAAGGCAAGGGATGCCAGAACTTTCCTCTCGGCGTCCCATTGTAGAGCGTGCCACGAGCGGCCTCGGCGGCGAATCGGTCAGCGTGATGAGCAGTCGACGCTTTCGTCCCAGACACGACCGACGGCCAGAATCGGACGAGAATACACGTGAGGTAGAAAAATAACGCTCGTGGTATTAGTGCATCACCAACGATGGATAATGCCACGCTACTTTTCCGAGGCCTCTGGATCTCGAACCCCTATCTGGAGGCACCTCGGATTATTCATAAAGATCGAGATAATGTTTAAAAAAAAAGCCTCCCCCCCTCCCCCCTTTCACAAAAACAAAGAGAAAAAAAAAGTTTAAAAGAAGAAAAAAACGGGTTCTCTGGGACTTCCCGACACGGGAACCGCAGGGACAGCACATACCGTCACGAAAAAAGCAGAAGGGTCTTCACGTTCAGCATCATGACGAACGACTGTTGTTCTTCCCTTTTTTTCTTGATTGAAGACGCTTCCAAGTCAGATAGAGCCAGAAGCAGGTAAGAGTCCTTACGCAGTGTGACCTGCCCCTCGCTGCCTAGCAGCCCCGTTCTGGACGCGAGATTAGCACCCACGGGAAGAAAGATGGTCATCATGCTTTGAAATTATTGTGCCTCGCCGGACATGAAAAGACTGCCGGGCACCAGTTGACTGGTTGTGCGGTAAAAGCATCAGGGTTCTTTGAGCCGAGCAACCGATTTACGAGTTGGGCTGTCCTTTCTTCTTTCTGTTCTTCACGGAGTACATTTCCTCGAACATCTCGTGTACATTAGAGAGCAGGCTGGTAAGGCATGAGTGGTTCGACCAGGAAGACATACACACACACACGGAAAAAAAAAGTCACGTTCCCTGCTCGGACCAGACCCCCCCCCCCCCCCCCTTTCGAAATCGCTACATCGCGGTATTCGCCGCGACCGGCACAGAGCAACGTCGACGGAACCAGCGGGACCGGACATTGACCGGTGCAGCCCAATGATGAAGCAAGATTGTTGACTGATGGTCAAGGGCAAGCGGGCAACTTGTCTCCATGTGATTTATTCTAGCAAATGACAGAAGGGCTTTGTCGTCGGACCCCTTGAAAGTTGAGAGTCGAGACCCCCCATGTTGCTTCCTTGACCCCCTTTTCTTCGTTGTTTTTTTTTTTTTTTTTTTTTTTGCCCGGCTCATGTCGATTCCTCCTCCCCCCTACGCGTGATCCTACGCCGGCAAAGGGCATCTCGGCAGGCGGCCGACACGACAATGCCCTAGATCCTCCCGGAACTGGGCGGGCGGTCGGTCTTGAAGCCAACGCCACGACACAATGGCCAGCTGTCCGAGAGCTCCGTCCGAAGGTGCCGAGGCAGGGCGTGTGTTTTCCTCCTCCGCGGCCACGGCAGCTGCTGCCAAAATGCGTTGGGCAAGAAAAAACAACAACAACATAGCATCCAGATGACTTTCCCGTCTATTGTATCTAATTGGGATCGTCCGGCAGTGACTTGTGCTACTATGACGACGAGAAACGCAGAGGGATGCAAGAGCAGAACGTTGTGCCGGTGATGCATTCTGCATTCCTTGGGCTACGTGCCTACCTACCTACCTTGATACGTTTTACTCATGTAATGTATGTGCATACACATCTTACCGACTAGGTCGTAGGTATAACCTAGCGCAGCCATCACATGACAGCATCGAGATGCGTCGAAACTCGACAAGTGGATTGCGCATGGCAAGCATGTCTCATGTTTCTCTCACAACCGCGTCAAATCGCAGACAGGGGGTGCGCTTGCATGGAAAGGGCGTGCGTATGTATGTACATTGGCATGCCGTCGTTTTCTGTCTTGAACTCTTTGGACTCTGTGGGTAACCAGATGTGTCTGGTCTGGTGATATGGGTGATATGGCGGACCAGGGCACAAGGCCAAAAAAAAAATTCATGCGGCCGTAGAAACGTGGCAGGTTTCCATACGCATACGTTGACATGTACCGCAAAGCAGGCATACATGCTCCTACCTAGCACATGGCAGAAAACACAAAAAATATTACATACAGCACACATGTGCATACATACATACATGAGCAGAGCATGTACAGCAGGGCGGCTAGCAACACCGAGCCGATCACGGGTGATGATGCAGCTGCAGGCGCGCACCGGTCCGCGCCCCCAGCCACATGCACATTTTCGGTTTCAGTGTTTTGCCAAGTGCCCCCAGTGCCCCCAGTGCCCCTAGTGCCTCCATTGCCTCCATTGCCCCCCGTTGCCATCAAACTGCTTTGGATCTGGTAGCGATGGCTTGTCGCGACGGTGGCCGGGTCGTGTTCGGGAGGGAACCTGTCGTGTCTTGGTGCCTGTCACAGTCTAGCCTCTCCCAGTCCCACCACTCTGACCAGGGCCATGCGGATACGATTGATCATCCATCCATCCATCCAGCCAGCCATCACTTGATGAGCGTCGACGAGCCGAGCCTGTTTCGTCTACCGACAAGTCGAGCGTGGAGCTGCAGCCGGGCGGGCGCCTCACCGCCGCTTCTGAGGCCTGAGGGTTGGACGGGTTGCGTGTTTTTTTTTTCTTTGTTTTGGCTTGTTTCTTGTTTCTGGTGTGCTGCGTCTTTGTGTGCCAACATTGAAGTGGAGTGGCTCAAAGCACGTCAGTCCTCGCCACTGCGATGGCGGTCAGTCCCACCTAGCATCAGCTTGCTGACCGAGAGACAAATCCAGTCAACCTCCCATGTTTCATGAGATGGTTCTGGGAGGATTGAACAACCAGTGACTTGAACCTTGAACTTTATCTCGGCGCAGGGGGGAAAGGGGTCGGAAGGCCAGCCCCTCTTTGTAGCGGACCCGACTCCGAATATGGTGGCTTTTTGGGGGAAAAGGTGTGTTGTGGAATATGGAGGCTCTGCCCTGCTCTCTTCTGCTCTCCTATGCCAGCGGTGACGGGCGGAGAAAGGAGTAGGAAACCCAGGCTGACTTGAAAAAAAAAATGACTCGTAAGGCTGATGAGTAGATCGAGCGGCATGGAGGCCCTGGTGCTTAATGTTGTTAGCCTAGAGCTCTGCGGGTCGGGCAAGCTGTCAGGAGATATTAAGGCCCCAAGAATGAGCAGTAAATGATTGATTACCTGGGTTAGTCCCTCAGTAGTGTTCTCTACGTAGTTTTGTCTGGTGGCCGGTCTGGTCTGGTCTGGTCAAAGTAAATTGGTGGCCATTGGCGAATTTGGAAAAGCCCACTCCCACTCGCCCACGCTCCTGATGGAAAAGAAAAATGGGTCCACGCGGCGACGGGAGCTGCAGCCTATCCGAGTTGCATGCATGGCCCGCATCAACTCTTCATCACGTGACGTGCCGTCGCTGTGCTTGGTTCGCGGGACGGCCCTTGTTTTGAGCTTTGAGGTTTGAGCCAATCAATCTGCCGCCTGCCGCCTGCCGCCCGCCGTTTGCCGCCTGCGGTCTGCGTCGAGCTTCGAGAGGGCTAGATCAAGGCGTTAGCTTTCAATGGCCAAGCCATTTATTATCGCGGCCGCGGCATGGTCTGGCCCAACGCGGTGACTCTGTGACTCTGTGATCTGTGACTCTGTGACTCTGTAACTCTGTAACTCTGTAACTCTGTAACTCTGTAACTCTGTGACTTTGTGACGTTGTGACCTTTTTGGTCGGCGCGCGAGGTCACGACTTCTGCCATTCTGCCATTCTGCTGACAGGATGGAATCAATCTGGTCACGCGCTCCCCCCAGCGGCCGATTCCGGATGGACGGACAGTCTCAAACATGGCGCCACGCCCGAGCACGTCGCGAGTTGGTGTCATGTTCAATCATGTCTGTACATACAGCACGACAGCACGACAGCACGACGGCCTACGGCTTCCGAGGTTGTTATCCCCAAACCAGCCATATTGCAGAGCGACATGTCAGTCACCCCCGCCCCTCTACGCGTCAATGCGGGTCTCCCTGCAGACTCCGTCCAAGCCAGGTCACCAACCAGGACACGCTTGTTGCCGACAACAATTGCGGGCAGCGTACCGTACTTTTCGGCTGAGTGAGGTCGAGTCGAGTGATGCTGGAGAGCGAAGAAGAGGGGTAACGCGAAGGTTTTTCAGCAAGCAGCTCGACGGAGGGACAGGCGCCAACTACTGACCTAGGCAGTGGTGATGTGATGAGGGGACATGAGCAGTGCACGACGACAGTTCACCATGGAACAGTACCCAAGTATGTAGGTAAAAAAGTACGTGTATATCATGTTGAATGAACCAGATGGATTTTGCTTCAAGAGCAAGTCTTTTTTATTCTCAACGAATGAGGAAGGCACTTGTCGACGGGGCGAGCCAGGACGGGGCAGACTAGGTAGGCACGAGCGGGCCAGTGCAACCAGGGCAGGTGCAACCCTCATCCATGCATCATCCATGTCATCCACGTCATCTCTTGAGCAAACAACCAACGAAGCTCCTTCCTTCCTGTCGTTAATGAACTGCCACTACGTTTTTTTTTTTTTTTTTTTTTTTGGCGCGCATGCCCTTTGCCATTCTTTGCACCTTGTCAAGCCAAATGCGAACCATCTTGCCTTGACTCTGCTTCCACGATCATGTCGGTTCAAAAAATCGGGGCAAAGGGGACAAAAGAAACGTCCATGCTTGCCCAGCCTTACATCGTGAGAGCGAGATAGTGCATTGTGCTGTACCATCTTGGCGGCTAGTAAGTGCTTTTCAACCAAGTCTAGGTAGCATACTAAGCATGCAAATTCTCGGCCGCTTCATTGTCCACTACGTGTGATTTTCTTTCATGCTGAGGCGACAGACAGCTGACGGGTCCCAGCAAACTTTTTCATGACAGCAAAGGCTGCGAGAAAGCGATGGCGAAACAGCGCCAAGTTGGACAGAAGCTTGACAGCGCTGCGCTGCACTTGACGAGCTCGCCAACCCCCACCCAGCCTGACACTTTTGTGAGGTTGTATACTTGGGAGACAGAAAGACGCTGTATCATGGCACGATATGCAAGATTTGCCCAGAGCGTTGGCCGGAAGACATGACTGCTGTCGCCCGCGTGACGCCCTCCCTTCTCCCACCTCCCACCTCCGTTCCGTTGCCAGGTCAGGTTTCACGACAGGCCTTACTAGAAGCAACCCCCCCCCCCCCCTTTCCCTGAACCCGACCCCGACCCCGACCCCTTCTCCAGCATCCAGCATACGATAGCAGCACGCGTATGGGCCCCCCTGTGAGTCCATGTTGAACGGAGCATTGTGCGGTTGGCGCACAAAACGACGGCAGGTACCAGGACATGGCGCGGCAAAGACGGGACGAGCCTTGTTGCGTTTGACCAGAGCGGCCATGTTTTGCACGCCCCGCCCCTCCTTGACGACCTGACGGGTGGTGTGTCCGGTCTGGTCTGAGACTTCTGGACTTTTGCTGTTTGTCCAACAAGCCTGGCGGGTTTGATGGTGCACTGAAGCCGTGCAGCACCGAAACGCAGTGCCCGCCGCCGGGCAGATTCGCGAGAAGACAGAATTTTGATTATGGAGGACGAGTTGTTGCGACGGCCGACGACTACGACTGGACGACTCCGTCGCTGGCCGCCACACCGCTGACCGTTATTTATTCAGCAACAAAGGCAGGCAAGCAGGCGACTGGCATTTCACTGGGACCCGGACCATGCCCTTTTCATCCTTGCCTGTCGACCAACCAACCAGCTTGTTGAGTCTCGCCGCGTTCCCAGACGGTCGGGAAACACTAAAGCTGACCCACAGAGCGGTTCATTCATTATCTCCTACTGCGCCTTGTCGCCTGTGCCACACTCGGCTGACCAGTGACTGGTCACGGCTGTCTCCTACCAGACCTGTTGGCAATTTGATCAAATGACGGGATGGCAGTCAGGAGAGGAGGGGTAGGCGCAGCGTAGCCGCCAGCGGACGCCCAGCAAGCGCCCAGCGAACCCCCCAGCAGAGTGAGTCACGCATCGCAGTTTGTCGTCTTCAGGTCTGGTCTGGGTTGGTTTGGTGCTTCGTTTCAACCGGCACAAGCAGACTCTTTGGACAATAGCCGTCGACGGCTCGGCAGCAACCTCACGACGGAACTCGGCACGACGAATAGGATTTCCTCGGTGATCAATGAAGCGGCGGCGTAGCAGAGATGGCTGCCTGGCTGGAAAGAGACATGGAGCTTTCCCCGCGCTCCACGGCGCTCCACGGCGCTCCACGGCGACGTGCGATGATACATTATGTGTACACATGTCCTCTTTGTCCGCGCTTTGCCTTCTTTCCGCCCTTTTGTCGCCACGGGCAGATGGATGACATTCGAGGTGGCCGGTGGACATTGGTCATGGCACCTTGTCTGCTGCGTCTGTATTCCATAAGACCATGTCGTCAAGCAGCAGATGATTACATCAATACATGGATATTCTGTCACCACTGCAACAAGACAACGTAGGAGCGAACCAAACCGCCGCACCCCCAACACAAGGACAAGACGGCACCCGCACCGCACCGCACCGTACCGCACCGCACCGCCGCACAAGGTTCACCACCCTTGCACCACCACGCAACGCAGCC
Organism: Claviceps fusiformis PRL 1980; assembly: GCA_000223055.1. Classification (NCBI taxonomy): domain Eukaryota; kingdom Fungi; phylum Ascomycota; class Sordariomycetes; order Hypocreales; family Clavicipitaceae; genus Claviceps; species Claviceps fusiformis. The sequence continues at coordinate 35,464 of AFRA01000240.1, forward strand.
AGCCAACAGGAGCGTCTCCCTCGGGGTCGGAAGAAGGGAAGAAGGGAAGAAGGGAGCATTGGAAGGGCTAGGGCAGGAGGTGCTGGCGGGAAGACCCATCACAAAGCACACTAACTCGTGCATGCTGCGGCCGACTCTGCAGCCAACCCGCTGTCGGGAAAGGGGCCCGTCTCGGGACCCCAGATGGACAAAAAAAAAAACACGACAAGAAAGACAAGTCTGCGAGTCAATTGTCCCGGCCCTGGTCCTGCTGCTTCGCATACATGCATACACACACATGAATGTACATACACATGTGTACATAATGTACGTACATCCCTGGTCCTCCGCTCGTACATCGGGGCAAAAATGCAGGCGCCGCTCGTTCGCCGCAGGTCAAACCCAATTGCTACGCTGCCGGCAACCTGTGCGATTTGCGTCCGTGTCTCAGACGCTCGCCCATGACCTTGAAGCGGAGGTGGGGCTCAAGGGCTGGCTGGAAACAGAATCCGACACGACGCCGGACCGTATGTTGATGCACATGATGTGTCAGACAAATCGAAAGTAAAAGATGGGAAAATAGAGAAAGAAAAATAAAATAAAATAAAATAAAAAAAGGCCGCCGCCATGATGCTCGCTTTGGATTGAATCCATACATGACACAGAAGTTGTGCCGGCTGCTCGCATGCGTCCGCCAGCACCATTCCATAGTGGGAAAAAGAAGAAGAAAAAAAAAAAAAAGGAAAAGGAAAAGGGCGGCTACGCACATGTTTTCGCCCCAATCGTCTGTTTTTCGTCCTCCACCATTTCCTTCTTCTTCTTCTTTTTTTTTTTTTGCCTTTGACCACTAGGCAGTCCACTTCTTCCTCTTCTCATTCCACAACCGGCGACATCCACACTTCACCCACGCACTCGCATGACGGATCCACACCTCACGCCCCATGGAGTCATGGAGTCCACCGCGCTCGTGGCGTCTCGCATCACGTACAACTCGTACGGTACAAATATGTTGTATGATAATGGTCCATGGCCGAATTGTCGCCTCTCGCTCTCGAAGCGTCTCTGGCTTGCCGGCTCGCTTGCGCCAACGTCTCAAATGCCCATGTCCCTCCACCGTCATCTTGCCTGCCAACCTACGTACGTCGTCATTCCGTGGTAATGCGGGTAGCGCAGGCTCAGTGGCGGAGCCGCATCTGCACGATAGCGGCGCCTACGGCCTTGTCCAAATTGTGCGTCTGACTGGAGATTTGTCGGTCAGCCGTCTACCTACCTGCCTACCTACCTACCTAGGTGCCTAATGCTGTAGCAAGGTAGGTTGGCATTTCATCGACTCTGTTGCTGTTGTTGCGTCTCACATAGCAAGGCCTGACCCTGATCAAGCGCCTCCTGATGTGCGACGTTGTAGGTTCTGTGTCTACCTACTCATGAGGTACCTACCATAGATATACAAAAGTACCTTGGCTGGTACCTAACCACCCCCCCACCCCCCCTGATCAGGTGAGTCGGTACCTGAATAGGAGGCCGGTTAAGTATTTTAAGTACCCAGCTAGGTACCCAGTAGTTGCCCATCTGCATGCCTCGCGCAACAGCTCTGGATACGGTGCGCACTGCACAAAATATGGCTCACTTGCTGTCGAGTACCGTCCGTGCCGTTTCAAACGTCCGTTTTCAGGTCCATCTCGTGCGCCCCTGCGCTGAAAATAAGCGCGCATCTCCTTCGCAGCAGCTCCATCTCCATGCACGGTGAAAACTTGGGAGGAAACACCGAACAAACTTTGGGCCGGAATTTTATGACTTGTGAGAAAGAAGAAAAAGGAGCGTCTTTGCCCTGGAATCTGTCCTCACAGCCAGGCAGGAAGAGTAACTGCTTGGCGCTGCATAAAAGTCTGACAACGAGTGAGTATATCTCGAAAGGTATGACTGCATGGCCACGCACACGGATGCTGAAAGGTCTCCTCACCGCTTTTCAGGAATGCATGACAGAACAAAGGAAAGTGCAGGTCGAGAGGCATCGCCTGCATGCGTATGGTGCGTTTGGTGCGTTTGGTGCGTCTGGTGCGTCTGGACGCAAGCCGAGGAAAGGCGGGCGGCGCTACTCTATTCGACGGAGACGGACCGAAAGTATTAGAAACTGGGACCGTTTATCGGGCACCAGCTCTGGCGTATTCGGCACCAAAATTGTGGCTGGGTCCGCCCGGTCACTAATATCGCTTAGCCTACCTAAATTAGCGGTGAGAGAGTATAGGCAAGACCTAAGCGTGCTATATTAGATTTTATAAATTTATAGATAAAGCTATTAAGTAATAAAGCTATAAAATATATACTATTCCTACTACCCTTCCTACTACCCCTAAGCCTTTAACTATAAATACCTTTTATTACTAAACCTTTTATAGCCTTAAAGGTATTAAAACTATAATAAACTCTATATATAAAAACCTTAGCTTTAGTATTATAATTTATTAAAAGCTTTTAAATATAATAAATCTATTATAAATCTAGCTTTATTACTATAAAGGTTAGTAATATTAATTAAAGTATAGCTTTACTAAGTATTTAAGGCTAAATTCTAGCTTTTAAATAACTAAATACCCCTTTAAGCTTAAAATAAGCATTAATTATAGTATTTATTCTCTTTATTAAATAAAGAACTTTGTTATGGACTGGCCTAGAGGCTACTGCAATCTAGCGTTAATAGAAGATATTATTACTCTTAAGGAGAAAGGAAAGGGAGAGAGGAATCTCCTATAGTCTCCTACTTTATTTATTTATAGGTGCCTTAAATAGCCCTACTTAAGGCTAGTAAGGTATATACCTAATAACTATTATTCCTTTATAGTATAGCCTTTTTTACTCCTTTAAGGGTTTAAGCTCTTAGCTTAAATCTATTATATAGCCCCCTACTTATTTATATAGTTAGTTTAAAAAAGCATTAATATAGCCCTTATTATAGTTTTAAGTTAGTACTACCTACTTACCTAGGCTATAGCTTTATTATTATTATATACCCTAGTACTATATACTATAGGAGTATCTTTATATATACCTATATATATTATATATTATTATAGTATATATATTATTACTATAATAGGTCTGCCCCTACCTAAATGTTTTTCTTACCTATTACCTTATAAATACCTTACTAGTAGCTAAATATATCTATTCCTAAGCTAGCTAGTAGTTATTATATTTATTATTA